>JAIUZE010031005.1:0-11435 GCA_022085475.1 Heliosperma pusillum | reverse complement strand
CTATTTTGGGGTTCGGGTGTGAGCTAGCGGGCGTTGTCCCTGGAAGTTTCACCTCTAGACGATTTTAGCTAGTTTTGCTAAACACTTGTTCTTTGCTAACATTTTAAGAGACCCCGTCTCTTTGTTGTATTTCCGTACTTAGTGGTAATATTTTGACACTCCTCGTTTTATTTAACTTGCATGTATAAAAGTTTTTAAAACTTCATATTTCCGCTATATAATTCACATGCTTGTTTGTTTTATATTTCCGCATTCGCGAGGGTTGTCACAGGCTTGATGTTGTACTTTGTTAATAATGAACTCGTGGGCTATATGATGTTGATAATGACGTTTTGTTCAGTGTTCTACCTTGTGGCCATAAGAGTTGAAAAGAGATTTGTATGAAGAAGTCCTTGTTAGACCTTCGGTTTTGAAACCTTTGAGAATGTGTCAAATTTTGGAGATGAGATAATGTTATTATGCTTAAATTGCAATTCCGAAATTGGGATACCGTGTTATATGAAAGTACGGATGAATTGGGTTGTAATCGATTTGTTAAATCTAGGTGTATCTTACTTCGATGATTTGTGGTATGAGGGTCCCTTGTAAGAGACCTTTGTTATTGAGATGATTTGCTTTGCTATCGCCCTGAGTTTGAAAAAGGGAACTTTGTGGATTTAACCTTAAACCTTTACTCGTGCCATCATTCCTTTTCATTTCCATTCTTGAATGTTTTTGTCAAGATTGATCTTTAAGAAATAGCATGCTCGTATCTTATTTCTTACTCGGATATATTCATACCTCTACTATCTGCTTTGTCTCTTTCTTGACCTCATTATTTTCAGCGCTCCTCTCTTGTAATCTTGTGCCTTATTTATTCCCGTGTTCTCCTTGAGATTCCTTATCGTTTCCTATCCCGTTGCTCTTTCATCTTTTCTCTAGTGGATTGGATATTCCGTTTGTAAGGCGCTGAGAATAAGTGTGATGTAATTATGGATTCTTTAGCTAGAATATGTGTCCTTGAATTGAGCAAATTTCATGTTATAACTCATCATGGGAAATAGGACTTAAGCTCTAGGATGAATCCTAATAGTGATAATGTATCCTCTCTTAGTGGTTTTAGATTTGGAGTTTGGTATTGTAGTGGTATTTTGAGAATTGAGTGGATCATGATAATAGTTCGTTGTTGCGAGATATTGGAATAGTT
Organism: Heliosperma pusillum; assembly: GCA_022085475.1. Classification (NCBI taxonomy): domain Eukaryota; kingdom Viridiplantae; phylum Streptophyta; class Magnoliopsida; order Caryophyllales; family Caryophyllaceae; genus Heliosperma; species Heliosperma pusillum. The sequence goes on along the minus strand of JAIUZE010031005.1, from coordinate 10,249 downwards.
ACCTTGGAGGTTGTTTGGGAAATTGTTTTCTTAAATTGTTACGCTCTAAAAAGGAATCTTACATGTGAAATTTAGATTTGTGACCAGATTCGAGGTAATCTCATAAGCGAACACCGATATGTTTTGAGTTTTAGATGAATTAGATGTTTTGAATGGTTGTCTGATTGCCAAGTAATTGGTCATTTGTGGTTTGGAATTAGTAATTCTCTTTTATTCTTAAGGAATCGTAGTTTGAGATTGAGAAATGTTCGTTGCAAGCTTGGATAGTGAGTCCTCAGTTGTTATGGATTGTAGAGTTAGAATGGTGAGCCCATTTATCTTGAGGATTGGTAACCACCCTAGTTTGCTAATGTGACTATCTATATTTGAGGCTTCGAGCGTAGTAATGATTGAATTAAGGATGTTATGGCGTATTAAAGAATCATTATAAGCGATTATAGATTGTGGACTTTCCCTTGTCGTGAGACCTTGGATGAGGCTAGATGGATCTTAGATAATTATGTTTGTTGCTTTGATTGTGTTTTGGCTTTTGAGGATGAGAAGTCCATTGTGAATTTAGAATAATGAGTTTTAAAATAAATTGGATCAGAGGATTTTATGGTAAGGACCGTTCACTTTGTGGTTGTTAGTAAATATGGTCCCTTAAGATGAGATTTCTGTGGTTAGTGGTCTCAGAAAGAGTATGATGAATCTAAGGATTTTATAGTACGTTAAAGGATCTCTTCTGCAGATTACAATCTATGGACCTTAGACGATGCTAATTAGGTTTGAATGGTTATGTTGATGTCTTGAGGTCTCGTAATTATGTAATATTTCAGTAGAAATCTAATGATTGATAATGTTGAGGTGTAACTTGGGTAAATTATATCCTCTTGAGGATTAGAGTATGAGTAGAGTTAGTACTATCGAATTCTTGTAGATCTTCCTGCCGATTTTATTGTCATCTTCCTACCCCTAAGAGTTCGATTTGTTTTGTTTTTGCGTGTTTAGTATATATTTTGTTACCCTGAATTGTGTGTGAAATGTGCGAGTTGTTTTATGTGCGTGTAATGTCCTGTTATTTGATTTTATCTTTGATAAAACCTTCAAATTTCCATATTATATTTCTAATTTAACGTTTCAAAGAAGTCTAAAGATAGTTTTTGTACCTTCTTTTTGGGGAAAATAATTTTCTTTTGCTTTTATACTTGGATTTTGCGTTTGGTTGGATGTTTGCACTTGTTATTGGAGACGTCTGATAACTAGTCCTACACTTATTAACGTTGTTTGAGTTTCGATTTCACTATTTCGACTTTGATTTGATCTCGATAATTAGAGTTCTCGTTCGCGACGGGCACTCTTGAGATCCGTAAGTAAGTTCCACACTTATGAAAATTCTCTTTAAATCGTTTTCGAGAAGAACTTCGTTTCATAAATGTTTCCCTTGTAAAAGCTTTTTTGTTGATTTTTAAAACCGATTCTTGTCTTTGATACTTTTGGTTTTCTACTCTCAAGTTTCGAGGACGAAACTTTTTAAAAGGTGGGGTGATTGTAACACCCGGAAATGTACCCTATTTTTCTAGTAAAAATATTTTACGGATACTTTTCAGCGAATTTTAGTTTTATTTTAGAATTTAATGTTCCGAGTCGAATTTAGAATTTCCGAGTTCGTATTTGGAATTTCCGCGAGTTTTCAAGTAAAACCCGTCTTGAGCCGTCTTTGACTTTTCTTGACTTTTGAGCCGTCTTTGACTTTTCTTGACTTTTGAGCCGTCTTTGACTTTTGTGACTTTTTCCTTTATATACTCCCTCAAACCCTAAATTCTTCTTTCATTTTCCACTTACTCTTTCTTCCTCATCAAACCACCAAAAACCTAAACTCCATTTTTATCAAGCTTAGATTCGTCGCTACTCCTTCGTTACTCGCTCAAATTCACGTAAGTTCGTCTTATTCTTCCCCTCTTAGCTTCCTCTATCCGTATTGGTAATAAAATTACCGTCTTTCTCGCTTTTTAAATTATCCGTCTTTCTCAAGTTGAATGATATTCATCTTTTATTATCTAATTGTATGTAGGTGGAGACTAGGAAGGTTTAGAAATCGATTAAAGACGCGAAAAGGTAACGGTGAAGAGTTACTCGATATCATTTACGTGTTTTACATGCTTATATGCTAGAAATCGTATTAGAATACGATTAGTAAGTTTAGGAATCATGTTATGGATGATGATTGTTGTTATTTGATGATTGTTGATGATGAATATTGATTGTTGATAGTTATTAGAAATGGATTATGAGAATTGGAAAGGATAGGATTGAATTTATGTTGAAGGCTCACGGGTGAATTGGTAACACATGTCACGGGCGTGAAATACAAGTCACGGTCGTGACTTGTGCAGTTTCACTGCACTGACCCCTTTTCGTAAAATGATCATATCTCCTTCGTTACTTGCTTGTTTTGGGCGTGTGACATCTCGTTGGAACCGTAAGAGGATAAGTTATCACCTCCATTAGGAATTTATGCATTTTCATTTCTAGAACTCTAGTTATGACCGTTTGAAGTAGACCCTTGTTTTCGTTGGTTTCCAAACAACGTTGTTTTGGAGAGGTGATCAATGTTTTTATTCATTATGCTTCATAAACTTGTTCTAATACTTATGTATCATGTATTGACTCATGTTTATCATATTTAAACTTATATGATTCCCTTTTCTCATGTTTTGTGACGGTTTTTGGTATGTCCCACTTTGAGTCGGTTTTTACAAATGATACGGTTTGAGCACTATTTTGTCTTGTGCTTTGTACTCTCATTCCCTTGGCTACCTCCACGTTCTTAAGGCTGTAATGTCGGAACGGGGAGGTATCCTACTGCTTAATTGCATGTGTTAGTGGGCATACGACGACGTTGTTGGGAGTTGAACGCATTGCGTTGATCGACCCGGCCTTCAAATGTTGTTTTTTTGTGTACTTGCGAGTGGTGTTTATTTGCATGTAGCGTACCGCTTGTTATGAGGCTTGAGATCTTTTCGCCTATTTCGTGAATTGATCTACCGAATTTGGGGTACTCGGCGTCATGTGTAAGACCGAGTCTTGGATGCGAAATGTTTTATCGCATGTCGAATCGGAACACGTTTATTCCGAGAATCTGGCCAGGTTTAGACTAGGACCGTATTATTATCGTCGTGCTACCAGGAGGAAATTAGTCTACATATATGAAATGTAGCATCGTGTATGAGTTCAGGGAAATGCTTATCCCGTGGATGCCTGTTAATCATACTTGCCATGTACACGGTGCTAGTGCGTTTAATTTACCGTGAGAGATGTCGTCTTGTGTCGTTCTTGAATGCGTGATTTCATGATATTATTCATGGTCATTGCATGATTGGGCACCGTCTATGTATTGGGTTATTTGAATGGATTATAACATGATGGATTTATTCATGGTAATCGCATGACTTGGCATGGTTTGTTTGTCGAGTCTCAATCTTATCAAACTTATACCGCTAACGGTGAGATGCAAGCCCTAGTGAGCGTATTCGGTTGCCTAAGAGTGTCTTCCCCGAGTCTTTGTATAGCATGATGGATTCAAACTTGTACTTCATATGTTTTTATCATTATATATTGGATTGCCTATCTATCCTTATCGTATCTCACATGTATATCTATATGTATGCATGCTCTACTTTTGTATTTCCTTTTATGTACGTTTATTGTGATATGGCTGGGAGAACCCGGAGTTACTCCCCACTTATTGTGGCGTTCATGTTTTTCATGAATGAACAGGTTGCTTGCATGGATGGCTTTTTGCTTGACATTTTGGGTTCGGGTGTGAGCTACCGGGCGTTGTCCCTGGACTAAAACACCTCTAGACGATTTTAGCTTGTTTGCTAAACACTTTTACTTGTTAACTTTTTGGAGAGACTTCGTCTCTTGATGTAGTATAATTCGTACTTTAGTTTGTAATATTTGACACTCCTCGTATTCTTTCCTTGCATGTATAAAGGTTTTTAAAAACTTCATATTTCCGCTATATAATTCACATGCTTGTTTGTTTTATATTTCCGCATTCGCGAGGGTTGTCACACGAACCCAAAAACAACAAGCAAAATCCATCCAAGCAACCTGTTCATCCATGAAAAACATGAACGCCACAGTCAGTGGGGAGTAACTCCGGGTTTCCCAGCCATATCACAATTAACATACTTAAACGGAAATACAGAAGTAGAAGCATACATATATAAATATACATATGAATTACGAGAAGGTTAAATAGGCATTTCAATATTTAAGATATAGGCACATGAAGTACAAAACCGTAATCATCATATTATAGATAGACTCGGGGAAGACACCCTTAGGCAACTATATACTCACTAGGGCTTGCATCTCATCGGTAGCGGCATATACTTGATAAGATTGAGACTCGACATATAAACCACGCCAAGTCATCTAACGGTCATAAAAAATCAATCATATAATCATCCATCCAAACGTACGAATACGTTGACAACATCTCTCACGGTAAATGACACGCACTAGCACGGTAAATGATTAAAATCGCATCCACGGGATAAACATTTCCCTGAACACATACACGATTAACATTTCGTATATGTAGACTCATTTCCTCCTGGTAGAACGACGATAATAATACGGTCCTAGTCTAAACCTAGCCAGACTCTCGGAATCACATTTTCCGATTCGACATGCGATAAACATTTCGCATCCAAGACTCGGTCATACATAGAAGACGAGTACCCCAAATTCGGTCAACCTTCGTGAAAGAGGCGGAAAGAGCACAAGCATCATAACAAGCGGTACGCTACATGAAATGACACCACCTCGCAAGTATACGACATTTGACGGCCGGGTCGATCAACGCAAAGCGTTCGCCTGCCAACAACGTCGTCATATCCCCACTAAAACATGCAATTAAGCATTAAGGGTACATCTCCTCATTCCGACATTCCAGCCTTACGAGCGAGGAGGTAGCCGGGGAATGAGAGTTCATAGCACATAATAATTAGTGCTCAAATCATAACATATGTAAAACCGACTCAAAGGGGGATATATGAAAAACCATCACAAAACATGTTATACAAGCGAATGGGATATCATATATTCTAAACATGAATATTTAAAGCTATTACGTAAAGTTATACGATAAACGAACCATACAAACTACTATAAATGAAAGTATAAGAAATTATAGAAAAAAAATTCCAGCGGCGTGCCAACCGGTCAAGTGGACCGGCCGCCGGCTGACACTTCATCAACAAAACAAAAACCATCAAAAATACAGCGAGTTTCCAGCCGGTCAGGGGGACCGGCAGTTGGGCACCCGGCGGGGAACAACACAACACCAAAATGCAACTTGGATTCTGCCGCGTCTCCAGCCGGTTGGCTGACCGGCGGCCGGTCACCCGGCTGGGAACAACACTTCACCCGAGAACAACGTAATCAACATCCATTTCCAACAATCATCAATAACTACTATAAACTATCAATAATCATCAACAATTATCAACAAATAACAACCATCATCAACAAACACAATTTCTAAGAATACTAATCCTATCCTAAATACGTTTACTAACATCCAAATACACATTAAAACACGTATTGATATCGAGTAACCCTTCAACGTTACCTTGTCGCGTCTTCAATCTTTGTCTAGGTCCTCCTCTACTAGGTAGTAGTCTTTGTGGAGGTCTTGAAGGTCTCCACCTACAATTAGACAATAATAGATGAATATATTTCACCTTTGAGAAAGACGGATAAATTGAAAAGTGAGAAAGACGGTAATTTTATTACCAATTAAGATAGAGGACGATGAAAGGAGAAGAATGAGGGAGTTGAGCAAGGGATGAAGGAGTAGTGTGGAACTTAAGCTTGATAAAAAATGGAGTTAGGGTTATGGTGGTTACTTGTTGAGGAAGAAGGAGAAAGTGGAAGAATGAGGGAGTTTAGGGTTTAAGGGGATATAAGGTGAGTAAGTGGAAAAACATGGAAAAAGCCCATAAGCGCCTTAAGGCGTTACTGATAAGTGAATATTTGCATGATTTTAACCCCCAATTTAGCTCGGTTTTGTATGTCATTTGTGCTTTGTTAAGCCATTTTATGAGCTAATATCGTCTTCTAGGCGAATTCCTATGTTCTAACCTGTTTTGTAGGGAAAGTGACGTTTCTACGCCCTTTTTCTATATTCCCGAGCATTTGCCTAGAACCCTACGATTTGAAGAAGCAAGCTTGACCAAGTCAAAGGAATTTCAAGAAGGTTCACAGATTCAAAAGAAAGAAGAAGCAAAGACGATTTCGCAGTTGTCAGAAGATCGATCAGTTAGGCGAAGAAATCATCATTTTACACCAAACCCTATCAACAAACCTGATTCAAAAGGTCAAGGGGGATAATGAAAGTCAAGTCATAGGCCAAGGGAGATGAATCAAAAGTCAAAGCATCCAGATTACTACATACCCGATCGGGTAAGTAGTGTACCCGATCGGGTATGTTTGCTGATCCGAGCTTTTGCTTCGACTTCCTTTATTTTGTCCTATATGTTTAATGTATGACCCCTTTCCCACGAAACCTACTGCTATATAAGAGTGCCTCAGCAACCACATCTCAACACACTTCTCTACACACAACCCTAGATTAGAATTAGAAAACCCTAGCCTCCATTTTACATTTTTAGCGTCTTTAGTTTAGTTTTTTCTTTCTTTCTCCATTTTGTAGTTTTAGTTTTAGATCTAGTTTTCTTTAGTCTAGTTTAGTTCTAAGTTTCCTTCAATTGTAATTGTTCTACTTGTAATTGGAATTCTAGTTTCCGGGTTTGCATTTTCCTATTCAAGTTCCTATTCCATTTCAATCTTTGCTCATCCTTTCCGGTAATCCTTATTCCATTTTTTACATTATAGTTTCATTTTCTTTTAGTATTTCCTTTATCATGTTTACCATTCTTACTTTTATAATCTTAGTTTCCCTTTCATTGTTAATCATGCATAAGTAATCTTTGTTCTAGGGGAAGGGTTAACATGTCTAATAATTTATAAGTATAAATTGATTCCTGGTAGAATTGTTTTAATTGTCTCTATTTCTTGTTTGATTCTCATGATAAACTTTGATTTAAGGCCTTAATCGATTGTTTATACTTGTCAATTTCCGTCTCAAGGGCGAGAGTCGAGATGAAAATTTAAAGGACTGGCAAAAATAGTTTAATGACCTAGCAAGGCTGAAAAGACGTTAGGACCCGTTAAAAAGTCGGTATGAATCCGAAAGGAATATACCATTTAAAGACTTGGACAACTATGATTTTTCAAAACCCGTAATCAACTTTGCTTTTAAATTGATTAGCATGTGAACCCCGATCCCTAGATCCTTTTCTTTATTGTATTGTTATCATTTTTATTATAGCATTTATTAATTAGTGACAAACATTTGCCAATCGTACAAGATAGAGTTCTAACCATAACTATTCACAAGTATCTCCCGTCTCCCCGAGATCGACCCCTTACTTCCCTAATTACATTAATTTGTTATTAGCCTAGTCTGGGTAATTATCTTTGACCAGGGCTTGCGACAGGCCCGATCATCTGTTAAAGTAACATTCATTATTAATTAAAGTAACACAAAATGATCTTAAAGGTTACACTTGTGCCTGTCAGATTTTTTTTTTGTTTTAATATTTATATATATATTTTTTTAGAAATTGTTTTCCATTATTTTATTGGGTTTTTTCCCCAATCTGAATTAAGGGTGTAGTTGTTGTTGACAATGACTCTATTAAAGTTACACATTTTATTTATTAAAGTCACATATATCTTCTATTAAAGTAACACACATTATTTATTAAAGTAACACAAAATGACCTTAAAAGTTACACTTGTTGATGTCAGATCTGTTTCTTTTTTTCGTTTTTACTCTTGTTTTCATAATTTTTTTCTAGATCTACCTTTTTTGTGAGTGTGGTTTGGTTTGTGGTGGTCGGACTACAGTTACCCTCATAGGGGACAACAGTTACACTTGTAAAATATTACAGTTACAGTCATAGAGGACTACAGTTACACTTGTAAAATATTACAGTTACAGTCATAGAGGACTACACTTACACTCATAGAGAACTAAAGTTACACTCATAAATTTGTAGTAAATTACAAAATTCAAAAAACTCCACTCAAAATGACCTAAAATGACTAAAGTTACACTCCTAAAATATTAGAGTTACACTCGTAAATCATCAAAGTTACACTTGTAAAATGTTAAAATCATATAAATTCAAATTTTCATTTACAAAACCGTCTTAAAAAAATTAAAGTTACACTCCTAAACTGTTAGAATTACACTCGTAAAATGTAAAAAAAAAATATAAATATAAATTTATAAGTAATAAAACGTCTTAAAAATAATATTAAAGTTACACTCGAAAATCATCAAAGTTACACTCGTAAAATGTCAAAATTATATAAATTCAAATTTCAATACAAAACCGTCTTAAAAATATTAAAGTTACACTCGAAAATCAGCAAAGTTACACTCGTAAAATGTTAAAATTATATATATTCAAATTATTATATACAAAACCGTCTTCAAAATTTAAAGTTACGCTTGAAAATATTAAAGTTACACTCGAAAAGCATCAAAGTTACACTCGTAAGGTGTTAAAATTATTTAAATTCAAATTTGTACATACAAACCGCCTTAAAAAGTTAAAGTTTCACTCTAAAATATTAGAGTTACACTTGCAAGCATCAAAGTTACACTCATAAATCTCAGAAGCTCAAAAGTGATTAATTAAAAGCTAGAGAGAGAAAGTTAATTAATTAGTGCATATGTAATTAATTAGTGATAAGTGTGTTTTTTAATCTACAATCTCAGCCATCCATCTCCCTCATCCAATGGTTAGGATGAGGACTAAAGGACTCTAAGAATATGGTGGACTCAATTGAATTAGGATCACGTGAGTCCACCCTATCTTTTTGAGTCCGTGAGTCCATGATACAGTATCACAAGTTATACTAAACAATATCACTGGATATAATATACAATATCACACCACTGAAGCAGCTTTTCGCGCACTATTACTAACTTTTTTTTCTCATACTTTTTTTCACACCAATTGATTCTAATACCAAGGATCCGATAAACACCATCATTCTCTCGCCCTTTCATGCCGGAAAGTTACTATTATCGGTGTTTCACCGAACTTTATTGTATATAGCTTGTTTTATCATTTTTCCTCTCTACTAAGCATCTTTACCTCCCGCATTTGTTTTCATAACCGACGATAAGACACCGAATTTAACAACAATGATAAATTTTGTTGTGATTGGGGATGGTGTGAGCTCCGAGTAAGAGTAATGTGTATGGTGGAGGAATATATAAATTGAAAAGAAAACATTAGATAAATAATGGGGATGACAGTGTCGGATAATTGTTTGCTTGTGTCATCTAGGTGCTTAGATATGTCGCCGTTATTGGTGGGTGGGTGATCGTCGTCAAAGTCGAGTAGTATGACATAAAATATTTTTAACCCTTTTGTGTTGTTTTTATACGTGATACTGTTTAGTATAACCAGTGATATTGTTTTGTGTAATCTGTGATATTGTATAGCTGGACTCACGGACTCAAATATTTAGGTGGACTCACCGGATCTTGCCTCTATATATATATATATATATATATATATAATATATATATATATATATATATATATAGGGCCAGGATCCGGTGAGAACCACTAACATAATGAGAACCGTGAGAACCCTCACTAAATCTCCACCAAATCTTGTCTGGAATGTTTTTTTGGATCATTTACCATTAGTTTAGTTTATTCAAGCAAAATACTTGCAGTAACTAAACAAAATTTATTATTTATATTAAAAAATACGTACTTAATGTACATAAATTCAATTTGAACACTAAAATTACTCTAAATGCGTGAAAACGAGTACTAGGTCACGAAAATTGCTACATGCATGAAAACAGTTACTAGGTGCATAAAATAACGGGCTCTAGATGCATTAAAATGAGCAATAGGTGCATGAAAATTGTTAGATGCATGAAACTGACTACTACGTGTATGAAAATTAATTAATCGTATTTCATCTCAATTTCCGCCAGTAACTTATATTTTTTCGACCAAAATGTATGTTACCTAGCCATAAAATTTTACGCCAAACCCAAAAATGTCCTTATTTTTTAAAAATAAATTTCTTAAGGCGTAGTTCTCACGGTTCTCATTATCTTAGTGGTTCTCACCGGATCCCAATTCTATAT
>JAIUZE010031004.1:0-17858 GCA_022085475.1 Heliosperma pusillum | reverse complement strand
CAAAAACGGGGCTGACTAGATCTTAGTTTGACCAAACCCGTTTGATCAAACCGGCTAGAAACAGAGTCTTTACCACATAGACTTAGACATAAAAGTCAACATATTCATTACATGTTATTTTATTAACTTCTAACATGTGAATTATTATATCATACCCAAACCCGTTTGACTAAAAGAATATCCAATTAAACTACGATCTCGTCTTATAATTTCTAACATGTGAGAAATAATAATTTAATGAAAAACCTTTTTAATTAAATATTTTACTTATTAATATTTCTCGCTTGCTAATATTACAAAACGCGATAAAAATGATGATAACTCAAAAACCGTCACAAGTCCCAAAGTGGGACCCACGGGCTGAGTTGGGCCAACATGACACGGCCTGAACTGGGCCCCCACGGACAGATTTGGGCCTGTTTTGGCCTTTTAACGATTTTACTAAAACCGTTTCTAATTAATTCCCGCATGCTTTAACATAATTAAAACCCGTCAAAACAACAACATAACAATCAAACATCGACACAACCCAAAGACCAAAACCCGGACCCACCATGGACCAACCCAGACCGGGTCTGAACCGGCCTGGACCGGCTGGTTTGGTCCGGTTCACAGCCCTTTCCCACGGTTCACACAACCACACTTCCAAATTAATTCTAACATGTTTTTAATTAACAACATCCATTTTTAAACATCCAATTCAACCATCAATCATACAAAAATCATGATTATGAAGAAATCATAAAAATATGTCAAGAACACTAATTTGTTTATAAATTCATACAACATAATAAAATTAACAACTTATCATGTTACTAATTAAAAATCATAAATAACCATAACATGAACAAAACTAAAGATGAACCAAAAACTAAAGAAAACAAAAGCTATGTAACATATATTCGTCGAGTAACTCGGAATCGTTACCTTAGCTAGCAAAACCAATTAGCACCAAAAAAAATAAGAAGTATAAACCCGTCTACTAATCTTCACCCAAAATATACGAGTCACCAAACTCGTCTTCAAAATCTTCCCCTATAAGCAATGACAAGAAAAACATTATTAGAACTTAAACTTGATTTTCCATAATTAAATGTTGAAAACGATTTTGTCGGATTTGAAATTAAACCGTACTTGAAGATGGAGAGCGAAGAGGAGATTCTAGAAATATAAGTTAGGACGGATTTAATTAAGAAATGAAGGTTTTATGATGATTTTGCTCAAGAACGACGAAGAACAAATGAAGAACGACGAATAACGAATGAAGAACGATGAAGAACGATTAATTAGATCTTAATTTGATTGATTGTTAAATGAAAAGTTGTTGGTGAGTAATGAAAAGAAAGAAAATATCAAGGCTTAAGAGGGGGAAAAAGAGACGTGTGAAATGGAGAGGAATCGGGTCTGTTTTTACGCGATTTGCGGAGTTTAAGTTGACAGACCGATAAAGTTACAAATATCTTAGATATTTTTATTAGTTTAATCATATTAATTAAAAGATCTAATATGAGTGGAAAAAACGTGACATGGGGCGTGTGACTCATGTCAAAGTCGGGTTTCGGGACATTAAGTTGACCCGGGAATAGTTTGTAAATGACGTTTGGGTTAAATCATAAAAGATTATTTAATTCCGCATAAATTCAAAAATAATTATATTAAATGATCATAAATTCAAATAAATCTTAATAAAAATAAATTAAATTTATTATTTTTCAAAATAAAATTTCGGTCTTTAAAATTACGAGGTGAGTCGGAAAAAGTCAACGAAAGTCAAAGTCGACTTAAAAGTCAAGAAAAGTCAAAGATGACTTAAAAGTCAAGAAAAGTTTATGACGACTTAAAAGTCAAGAAAAGTCAATGACGAATTTAAAAAGTCAAGAAAAGTCAAAGACGACTTAAAAGTCAAGAAAAGTCAAAGATGACTAAAAACGGTCTTTTCATGAAATCTCTAAGAAATTCCAAATACGCACGCGGAATTTCAAAATAAGACTCGGAACAACAATTTCTATTTTAAAAACTTAAGTTCTACTGAAAAAGTGTTAGTAAATATTTTTACTAGAAAAATTGGGTACTTTTCGGGTTGTTACATACTGCATATTCACACATTTACTCAATCAATAACGTACTGCATGCATGTGAATGTATAGTCGTTTTGGGAACCAATGCATGCATGTGAATCAATGCCTTCATGTGAACCAATGCATGCATGTGAATAAATAACTCCAATAAATAACTCTCTATAAATACAGCCTCAATACAAGCAGGTTATCAACCACATACAAAATTCCCAACTCTAATCAATAACATATTTGCTAAACCATACAAAATTTCCCAGCCTCAATACTAACATCAACCATACAAAATGTCTGGAACTTTTACTAAACCATATGCTTGCATCATGAAAGAAATGCCTTGTCATATTGAGGGTGGCTACGTTGTGTGTAAAAGTTACAAAAAACTCCGTGATACGCTTATTCGAAATGGCTATTTAATCAGGAAGATGTGGCCAAATTATCATCGCAGGCACTTTACAGGGGAACTCGTTTTCGAGTTTGGGATGTCGGATGCTCATCGTGCGTCCGCATTCAAACTGGCAAGAATGTTTGACAAGGCCGGGCATGGGCGAAAAGATTTTATTGAGAGCACGGACCACCAGCCTGGGCCATATCTATGGGTGGCTTCCGAACATGACCGTTACCGTTGGCCAAATGGGGTCGACCTCGTTGAAGTGACCCAGGTAGAGCAGTGGGAAGGGTTGGCTCTGGCCGAGGCTGACCCGATTGATGCATATGCTCTAGCGGTGGCAGCTATCCGGGAGATTTACCCGGACTCAATTTAATTTGTTGTTGTTGTTTGGTTGTAGTTGTTTGGTTGTTTGGTTGTTGTTGTTTGGTTGTAGTTGTTTGTTGTTGTTTTGGCGCCATTTGTGTGTGGCGCCGTTTGAACTTATTATTTAATAATATTAATGTTGATACGTTAATTTGTTTTTTGACTTAAGTTTAGAAGTAATTAAACTAATTCAATTCAAAGCTATTCAATCGATAAAGCAAAATTAGAATTGAATGACATTCAGGAAATGACATTAACAAATTTGCTAATAAACGACATTGAATTGGTGAAAATAATAAACGACATTCAGGAAATGACATTCACAAATTCACAAATTCAAGAAATAGTTCACAAATTCACAAATTCAAAATAATAAGGGAGATGATGACAGAAAAATGATCGCTTTGTGATAGAGTTTTTGTGTTGCAGTACAGTCGTATTATTAGTGTTGTGTGTTTTCTATCTACAAATATTGACAACGGTTATCATAAACAAACCGTTGTGATAGAGTAATGACTACGGTTATAGTAGTCTACCCGTTGTAATTAGTAAACACTATGACAACGGTTTATGGTTAATAACCGTTGTTATTACTAACCACAACGGGTATATTTACAACAACCGTTGTTGTTGCTTACCTTTATTTTTTTTTAATTATAATTAGAGACAGCAATATCATAAGTACTATACACTGCAATAATAATCAGCAGAAACCAACAAAGACAGCAATATCATAAGCACTATACACAGCAATATCAGCAGAAACCAAAACATGGAGACTGTATAATGAATGACCAAAAGCTAAATAATTTGGGAATCTTCAACAATGACCAAAGCTAACAAAAACTAAAGACAATACCACCTCAGGATCGGGGACGTTTCTTGCCCGACATAGTTTCTTCGTTAACCCAAATACCTTCACCATGATCATCACGCATATAGATGCTTTCAATGTTATCATGATCAGTGTCAACATTGTCGAAATAAGATACAGTGGAAGAGTGATCCATTCCCTCAAACACGACATCCTGATCATTATCCCCACCATTATCGGGTGCACCCCGTCTACTCCTTATAGATAGTACAACAGACCACTTCTTATCCATAGGATCGGTGACATAGAACACTTGTTTAGCTTGGGATGACATTATGAAAGGATCATCCTTATTATTGCCAACCTTATCCAAATTGACCAACGTAAATCCCATTTTATCCTTTCGAACACAATTGTTGTTGTTATCAACCCAGTTACATCGAAACAGAGGTATTGTGAAATCAATGTAATCTAATACCAATATTTCTTGAATAACACCATAATAAAGGCATTTTCCCCAAATAGGGTTTTTATCTTTTGAAGTAGCAAAGTGCATTGCCTCAAATTCAGAACTCACACCACTATTTTGCATTGTGCTCAACTCATCTTGCTCGCGGGTGTAAAAAGTATAACCATTAATAGCAAAACCGCTGAAAAAAGTGGCCCTGGCATTTGGACCTAACCCAAGACGTAGTAACCTAGGAGAGATGTCATCACCATACAAATTCTTATACTCCAAGACAACATTCCTAAACCACTCTCCAAATGTCTTCTTATGCTCGTTTGCAATCCACATCTCGCTCTTGTTTGGGTGATCGTATTTGAGCTCATCTTTGTGTTGTTGAATATAAGGTTGCACCTCATCTTCGTTGTTTAGCACATACGTATGTGCTAAATGTAACATGTCACGTGACACAATTTTTTCAACCCGGCCCCTAATACCTTTTCCGGTCATCCAGTCACTATGACGATTCTTTGGAACGCCAATTAACTCCTCAGGGGAGAGATGAGCGTAACAATATGCAAGAGCTTCGTCTAATATAGCACGTTCAGCAATACAACCTTCTGGACGATACCGATTAGATGTATAGTCCTTGTAGACTTTCATCAATCTTTCGAAAGGATACTGGTATCTCAAGTACACGGGCCCAAGGTACAAAATCTCCCTAACCAAGTGAGTGGTCAGGTGAATCATGATAGTGAAGAAAGAGGGTGGAAAATACATTTCAAAATGACAAAGAGAGGTGACAACGAGGTCCTGCAATGAATCCGCATCATCGGGATCGATGACTTTATCGCATATGGACTGGAAGAAGAGACAGAATCTGGTAATAGCATATCGTACCTTTTCAGGTAAAATGGAGCGAATAGCCACGGATAGTAATTGTTGCATCAAAGTGTGGCAATCATGTGACTTTAACCCGGTGAGTTTTAGATCTTGCATCGACACAAGGCTTTTGATGTTGGACGAATAACCATGTGGCACTTTAATTCCATTCAAGCATGCACAAAACTCTTTTTTCTCATTCCGTGAAAGGGTATAAGCTGCTGGCGGTAAAAATGTACCATTACCTCTCTTCTGTGGTGCCAACTCTAGCCTAATACCCATCATTTGCATATCTTCCCTAGCTGCGGCGTTATCCTTTGTTTTACCGGGAACATTCAGGAGGGTATTGATAATATTATCACAGACATTTTTCTCAATGTGCATGAAATCGAGGCAATGCCTGACCTCCAGGTCAGGCCAATATGGAAGTTTATCAAAAAATATGGATCTTTTCTTATACCCACGAGTAGACAATTTAGAGCCGTTCTTCTTCCCATATTTTATCTCAATATGCTTTACTTTCTGATAAACTTCATGCCCACTCAAAATTCTAGGAGGTTGACGATGTTCTTGACGTCCATTAAATGCTTTCTGCTGCTTGCGATAACAATGGTCAGGATCCAAGCCCCTCCTATTTCCCAAATACACATACTTATGAGAACACTTCAAGTATTCAGACTCGATATCCTCCCCACACAATGGACATGCCTCTTTCCCATGCACCGTATGCCCAGAAAGGTCGCCATAAGCCGGATAGTCGGTTATTGTACACAATAACATCGCTCTCAAATTGAAAGTTTCATTCCTATATGCATCAAATACTTCTATCCCACTATCCCACAAAATTCGCAAATCATCTAAAAGAGGTTCCAAATAGACATCTATATTATTTCCAGGTTGTTTAGGGCCGGAAATTAACAACGACAACAACAAGTACTTTCTTTTCATGCACACATATGGAGGTAAGTTGTATATTGCCAACACTACTGGCCAAGTACTATGTTGGTTACTCATGTTTCCATGTGGGTTCATTCCATCAGTGGACAGCGCTAGACGTAAGTTTCTAGGTTCAATGCCGAAATCGGGATACTTAGCGTCGAACGATTTCCATTGCATACCATCTGCCGGGTGTCTTAGCTTCCCATCATTTATTCTTCCAGTTTCATGCCAAGTTAACATTTTTGAATCATTGCTATTCGCAAACATCCTTATGAATCTTGGTATCACTGGAAAATACCATAACACCTTAGCCGGGATCCCTTCCTTATCCTTATAACGCCACTCAAAACAAACCTGGACAATTGGTTAAGTTTTGATATAATTTTCGATACAATACGCAATCATTTGGACATGCATGTATTTTCTCATATTTCATACCCACCCCTCTAATTAGTTTTTTAGCCTCATATGTCTTAACGGGAAGAACATTACCATCTGGAAGCATGTCGTTTATCAAGGCTAATAAACTAGTGAAACACGTGTCACTAACCCCATTTGCCCCCTTGATATTATACAACTTCACCACAGCCGACATCTTTGTGTACTTACAACCAGGGTATAGAGGCGCTTCAGACTCACACAACTTCTCATACATGTTGTCAAGGTCATCCAAATTAATGTTTTCATCTTCAAAAGCATTTGATTCATCATCTTTTTCTTCATTATCTGTAGACCCAACATTCAACTCGTCTGCTTCCAACTCAACATACTCGGCAAACTCGGGATCATCAGTTATCCTTTCGTATACCTCAAGATCATCTTCTTCAAAATTATTATCTTCCTCTAATGATTCCCCATGAAAAATCCAACGGGTATAGGATCGACTAAAACTATACTTTTCTAGGTGAATTTTAACGTCCGGAATAGCCATATACCTAATATTACCACATCTTTCACAAGGGCATGGAATACTAGAAGAACCATTCAAATTGTTCGCAACGACTTCATAAAATTCAGCTAAACCATCCTTATAGTTTGGGTCACTCATATTCGCAGCATTCATCCAAGTTCGAGTCATTTATCTACATTCGTAGTATATATAGTAAGCCAAGTAATTCAGAAAATCCAACTAATTAAAACTAATTCAATAATAAGCCAACTAATTCAGAAAATGCAATGTATAAGGCAACTAATTCACAAATAAACGAAATTCAGGAAATCAATAAAGAAAAATTATTAGAATACCTGATTAATAAGAAATAGCAGACGGAGATGATGACAAAGAGACGATCAGGAAATCAATAAATTATTAGTGTTTGTGGTTTTGTGATGCAGTATAATCGCTTTGTGTTTGTGTTTTTGTGTTGCAGTACAGTATTATTAGTGTTGTGTGTTTTTTTCATCTTTATTAAAAGTATTGACAACGGTTATTATTCATAGTCACCGTTGTTATTAGGTTATATCCGTTGTTACAACTAACAACAACGTACAACAAAACCAAATCCGTTGTTATTAATTTAAGCCAAATATTGCGCCAAGTTAATAACACATTATAACAACGGGCTTTTCATACCCGTTGTTATTACTTTTCCTTATTTCGCGCTAAATTAATAACGACGGATATAGAATAAACTGTTGTTATTAGTAAATTTATTTACAACGGTTATTTTAGTTCACACCGTTGTTAAAACTAATAACAACGTTCGAAAAACTTATACCGTTGTTATTAGGTTTAATAAAATTCCGCGGAAAAATAATTCTCCTTTCCACAACGGTTTTTATTTATTTTCGTGAGTATGCGTTGTTGATGGGGCGTTGTTATTGCCTGTATTTGTAGTAGTGTGATTAGTAAAACAACTTATGAGTTGTCATTGCTATCTATGGGTTTTCATATATGTTCAAGACTAAACCCTAATTTATTTTACGAAAACACAACAATGGACTAGGGTTTCACATGGTCAAGGCTTATGAGCATTTTGCACCCATGATTAACCATAAATGTATTTAAGGTTTAAATAAGATGTAAACCTAATATCTTTCTTGCTTTACAAGGGACGAACATGGTTTACTAGGATTTTAAATTTAACCTAATATCTTACTTGGTACTCAAGGGAGGCCATGACAAAACTAGAGTTTTATCTAAAAACCTAGTTTGCTTCTCTATTATAAATACTCAAGTACCTCATGAATATAAAACTATGCTTTTCACACCAGAATTCATATTTGCAAACGTGCTCATCAAAACCGTTGTTTTCGAAAAGATGTGCTTCATTTCGCAAGTTATTTTGAGAAAATCGTTATTGGATATACGTTCAATTGTGTGAACACCAAGAACCATAAAAACACTTTCTTATTAACGTAAGATAGTCGAGTATTTAACGGTACTCAAACCATGAGTTAGAACTAGAGTTATTTGTATGAGTGGATTGATAATTTTGTAATCCGTAGGAAGGTTCTCAAATTATTAATCCAGAAATAGTGGATGTAGGTTTGGAGTTGTGAAACTGAACCACTTCAAAACCTCTTGTGTCTTGCATCTTATGTTGTTTTGTTATTTTCACACGCTACAAGTAGTTAATTGAGTTGAATTTAATCAATATATTCATACCACTAATTACTCTCACACGCTTATACGGACAATCGAAAAAGTAGGCATACTTTATTTATACTCAATTCACCCCCTCTTGATTATTTCAGCTCAATGGACTTTTCAATTGGTATCAGAGCCTCGTGCTCTTGATTGCCTAGCAGCTAGAGACCGATCCTTTCATTTTTTTTTTATTTTTTTTATCTACTTTAAGCTACTTGTGAAATGGACTCCAAACATTTACAAGCTTCCATCTTTGATGGGAAAAATTATAGTCTTTGGAACACCATGATGACATACTATATTGAGGCAGACTCTCGTAAGGCTGAGAAAAAATCAAAAGTCATGTCGTTGTTGCAAAACGGCATGACAAGCATTGAGTTTGATCGATTCTCGTCTTTTCCTACAGCCAAGGAAATATGGGATAGTATCGAACGTGCGTATGAAGGTAATGCTCTTGTGAAAAAAATAGGATTGATGTACTAATCCAAAAGTATGAACTCTTCTCAATGGAAAAGAATGAATCAATCAGCAGTATGACTGCACGGTTTTAAGTATAACGAATGAGCTTCGTAACCTTGGGAGAAAATTCGAGTCCGAGGATATCGTAAGAAAAGTCCTTAGGAGTCTCTCTAAGAGATCGACATCCAAGGTGACTGCGATTGAGGAAGCTAGAGATCTCACTCTTTTAACCTACCAAGAGCTTATAGGTTCACTCATGGCACACGAGCATCAACTCGATAAGCTTGATGAGGAATGTAGCTAAGGGAAAAGTGTAGCTTTGCAAGCCAGCGATGGTTAATCTGATATTGAAGATGAGACCGTCTTGATTGCAAAACGCTTTTAATATAATCTTTTTAAAGGAAGACAATCAAAATTCAATAACAACAAATCCTTCAACAAAAAGCCAAATGATTCAAAACCATCATTCACCAATAGAGGATGCTTCAAATGTGGCGAGATAGACCACTTGATCAAAGACTGTCCTACGTGGAAGACGATTAAAGACATAACAAAAAGGGACAAGACTAAGAAGGAATTCAAGCAGGTTATGCTAACATCATGCTGGGGACAGCTCGACACTGAAGATGACAAAGAATCCGAAGATGAAGAGGTCGCAAATCTTTGTCGGAGTGACACGGGGATTTTTTGTCGCCCTACCTCGGCCAAAACAAATTTATTAACTCAACTAACTAATGTAGTAGCGGTAGACGAGGTCGATCCACAGAGAGGTCAAGGATTGAGTACAAGTTCGTCTTAAATTACAAGTTAACTACGCAAATCATGAAGGAATTGATATTAAGCTAAGTAACTAAGCTAAAAACTAAATAAGCCAACGAAACTAACTAAACAAGAAGTAAAACTAATGGTCTAAACAATAAGAAAAGCCTAGGGCTCGATTACACCACCAACAAGTTTATTTCACATTCATAAGTCTCTTTAACTAGTTGTCAAGCAATCGGTTTAAGAGGAAAACGCCTCAAGGTATCTCCCGCCTCCCTCCCGGGTTCGTGGTCAATACAAGTAGTCCCGATTACCTCCCTCCCGGGTTCGCAACCGGTATCTTAGGACACAACTAAAACCCACTCCCATGGTATCCTAGCGGTGGTCTAAGTCCTTAGGTCCGCATCTAATTTCCCAATTATCCCCCTCCCTTTCCCAAGGGTAGGCTTCTAATTGAAGGTCAAGGACACCCCACCTCAGTTCTCACTCCCGTGTTCAACCTAAGTCGGTGAAACTAGCCGAGTGAAATAACAATACTCCAAACCTAACCGGTTCACACCGGTGGACAAGGGTCAAGGAGGAAGTTCAAGACACAAAAACAACAATACAAATTCCCTTAACCAATCTCAACCGATTATTCAACAACTCATAAAAACCGAGACCTAGTCATGTAAATAAACAAGTCGGGGTCTAATCGAACCCTAATGAGATACTACTCTCTAATCATTACTAAATTAACATAAGACACATTATTAATTACTCTAAACATAATACTAAGCATTATAAAATACTAAAGATTAAAACTTTAACTAGTCTAATAAGATTAAATTAAATCTAGACACAACACATACTAACATGTAACATAGACAAAGAAGACAAACTTAAAATCACATTTATAAGGCCAATTAACAATAAAGATAAGAACTTTGACTAAATAACAAACCAAACAAAAAATAAGAGAGACTAGAAATGACAAAGAAATGGATAGAAATTATACCGACTTGAAGGAAATTGAAGTCTTGAATTAAATAGGGAACCAAAATACATAAAAATGAAGTCTTGTAACAAAATTAAGTAATTAAAATTAACCCTAAAATAACTAGTGGATGAAAAAGTGAGAAAATGGTGTTTTTATCTACTCTACTCTACTCCTATTCTCTTCCTATTCTTCTTCCTGCGTTTTTCTCTTCTTTTTGGTTGCTGCCAAAAACCAAAACCCCCAAAAATGAAGACTCCCTCCCATTTTGCTAGTTGCTGCTCGTCTCATCATTAAGGAAACAAGTGGGCTTGATTTTTTTGTTGTGTCCAAGCCCACGTGAAACATTTGCCCACAATCAAGAAATCAACAAGGACCACGTTCACTTGATCTTGATCCACTTAGATTGTTTCGGTTCCGCTCCATTAGGTACCTATGAAGCACAAGGACGTAAGCAATACCCGAAACTCCGAGAAATAATATAAAATAACACTAACTAATGTAAGACAACTAAATTTCTATTTTATTCTAAAAGTCCGTGAATAATACTAGGCCGGGTCACAAATTTGACTAAATAAGAGATAAAATGTGGGATAAAACTGGGTAAAATATAGTGTTATCACTGAGCAACATTAGTCTTGACCTAATTACTGATAGCGATGATGAGTGCAGGAACTCGATATCAGAATTCTGCCTACTAGGAGAATTTGACTCAGAAAGTGAGACTGATGAGGTAAGCTTTATTCGTCTTAAACAGCAAGTTAAGAAATTACCTAAGAGTGCCTTTATAGATTATTTTGAACAAATCCTTGATCAATGTCATGATAAAAGTCTTGAAATAAACGATTTGAAAGAGGAAATCATTGACATTGCCAAAGAGAATGAACTTCTAAAAGCCAAAACAAGAAAGTTGAATTCTAAAGTTATGGCAAATTCAGCCACAACTTCCGAATCCATGTTGAGGAAATAGTTCTTGAGTCTAAAGTTAGCTAATGAAGCTATAACCTGATCAAAGTTAAAACTTTATATCAAACATCTTGAGGCCAAGGTTATAGCTAATGAAGCTATAACCTTAGACTTGAGAAAACCCAATGAACTTCTTAAGATTGAGATAAAAACTAAAGACATATTAATCTTAGATCAAAAGAAGTAAATTGATTCTTCATCTCTGCAACTAAAGGAATCCAAGGCTCAAATAATGAATATTTAGAAATAACACTCAGACATAGTCTTGATTCTTATTAAACGTTTTCAAGAGTTTCGTGACAATTTTAAGGAAAGTACCTCTAAAAATATTGAGATTGACCACTTAGACTGTCAGAAAGAAATCAATTCTCCAAAATAACTACTTTTGCATGCTAGGAAAGTTCTAACAGATTGGAGTTATCACAACTGTGTTAAGTTTATTGCTTGAGCAATCTGACAACAACATGAAAATGGGGTTAGGTCATGAATACTATGGCCGTATGGATCATTCTACATGAAAAACTACCCCTTATGAACGAGTTTTCAGAAAAAGGAAATATGTTAATCTACCTGCTAAGTACCTAGTTTGTAATTATTGTGGTCATACGGGTCATCTTATAGAAAATTGTGTCAAACACACAAAGGATCTAAATAAGAATGTAAATTTTGTCAGAGCCTCAAACACACAAGAGGAACATGACATGTGTCCAGATCCTAAACCCATTAGAGAAGAAATTAGGAACAATGAATACCGAAGGTTCCATGACATGAGCTTTGCTTATGAAAGGAGGACTAACACGCTTAAGGAAAAGCAAAAACCCAAGAGGCAATAATTTGGGGAACCTATGCAACACTAAAAGACTAAAACACCTCTAAATAGGTGTGATACACGGGTTTCGCGATCCTTTCCAAAAATATGGTGCACAGGGTACTACGGCTTGAGACACTAGGGACAAGCGGGAAAACACGCATTTGTGGAGTCGTCACAAACTTTTATGGGAAGTTGAAACTGTTCAAATACTTTATGTCGTGTCAAGACACAAAGGAATAACATGAACACTAAAAACTCGTTACCCTTAGCATTCTATGTCTAGAATGACTCTCGTGGATGCCAATGAACACATATGTTCACAGAGATCTGGAGTAAGGGGCGAGGGTACGTATTAGGAAGTTCTTTTGATCGAACACCTAATCCTGCCCGCCTCGATAGCGGCCTCTACTAATGATTAGGGAAACTCTTCTGTTATAGATGTGTTGTCGATTATATGCATGCTATGCAACATCCACGTTTTAATCCGGCATGTGAACTTAGACTAGACGGTTGAACATGTAATTTAGCATTTAATTATGTCGAAGTAGGATTTAGATTGAATTGCATGTGAGAACACAAGTAATTAAATCATGATTATGAAATAAATTACAGAAGAACAAAGATTACAATAGATTTCATGATCTATGTCGGAAATATGTTTGAAAGATTAAATGAAACAAAGAAAAGAATTAATGAAACTAAACGAAATCAGATTCGCAGTGATAATACGTATATTAGTCAGTTAAATACCTAATTAAACTACGTCAGATTAAAACCAGGAAGTTCAGAGACAGAAACCAGCCCGGAATAGGTGCAACACTCTGTGCGTCCTCTGGAAGAGGCGCAACACTCTGTGTGCGTGTGTTCTTGAGTTAGGTTTTGGCTGTGAAGCCAGAATCGCAAACAGTTAGTGTTCGTTGATGATTTACGGTTTATTAATGATCTACAAGTCGAATTGAAGTGATTAAAGTCATATTAATTACACTAGTTATATCAAAGACGAATCTAGAGATTAAATATTGACAAATCTATTCTCTAAAGACAAAACTGATAGGTGACAAAAACCCACTAATACTGATTATCAGGGATTTAAGTCAAACAAACTAAATAAAGGAAGACTAAAGAAAAGGTTTGAAAACAATTTTGACATAAATCTGACATGAATCTTACATTAATTAAAACAAAGTACAAAAGATGGGATTAAACACCCTCAGACTTACATGTTGACAAAACGAGATATGAACTAAAGTTATCGATTTAGCGACAGCTCGACTCAAATGTAAAGAAAGTGCCCTCGCAAGAGGAATGTTCGTTTAAGTTGATTAATATTGATTATTGTTGAGTTGGTCAAATTGGTAGGTCAATGCAATCACGTGACAGGTACTCAGAAGGATATGAGCTTACGTGGTCGATTGATCAAGCACGTAGTTGTCAAAATGCTTAGAGTAAAGTCTAGAATGCAAAGAGAGAGAAAAGAAGGGGTGGAACACTCACGTGCCTTAAAAGTGTGCACGAACCTCTCCTTATATATGGAGAGATCCTAAGTGTGACAACCCTCGCGATAGCGGAAATAAAACATAACAAGCATGTAATTTATATAGCGGAAAATACGATATTTTTGAAACTTTTAACATGCCAAAAGAAAAGTACGAGGAATGTCAAATAATTACAAGCTAAAGTATAATATACTACAAAGAGACGTAGTCTCTCAAAACGCTATCAACTATCAAAGTTGTTTAGCAAACTAGCTAAGAAACGTCAAGGGGTGAATCGTCGAGGCCAACGCCCGCTAGCTCACACCCGAACCCAAAAACAACAAGCAAACTCCATCCAGGCAACATGTTCATCCACGAAAACATGAACGCCACAGTCAGTGGGGAGTAACTCCGGGTTCTCCCAGCCATATCACAAATAACATACTTAAACGGAAATACACAAGTAGAAGCATACATATATAAATATACATGTGAATTACGAGAAGGATAAATAGGCATTTCAATATATAATGATATACGCGCATGAAGTACAAAACCGTAATCATCAGATTATAGACAAACTCGGGTAAGACACCCTTAGGCAACTATATACTCACTAGGGCTTGCATCTCACCGTTAGCGGCATATACTTGATAAGATAGAACTCGACATATAAACTGTAAGCATCAGATTATAAACAGACTTGGGGAAGACACCCTTAGGCAACCATATACTCACTAGGGCTTACATCTCACCGTTAGTGGCATATACTTGATAAGGTAGAGACTCGACAAACAAACCACGCCAAGTCATCCAACGGTCACAAATAATCAACATATAAACATCCATCCAAACATTCGATTATAGTAACATTATCTATCACGGTTAATGCACGCACTAGCACCATGTACATAGCAAGTATGACCAACTCGCATCCACGGGATAAACATTTCCCTGAACGCATACACGATCAACATTTCGTATATGTAGACTCATTTCCTCCCGGTAGGACGACGATAATAATACAGTCCTAGTCTAAACCTGACCAGACTCTCGGAATAAACATGTTCCGATTCGACATGCGATAAACATTTCGCATCCAAGACTCGGTCAAACACAGAAGCCGAGTACCCCAAATTCGGTCAACCTTCACGAAAGAGGCGGAAAGAGCACAAGCATCATAAACAAGCGGTACGCTACATGCAATGACACCACCTCGCAAAGATACGGCATTTGACGGCCGGGTCGATCAACGCATAGCGTTCGCCTCCCAACAACGTCGTCATATCTCCACTAAAACATGCATTTAAGCATTTGGGATACATCTCCTCGTTCTGACATTCCAGTCTAACGAGCGAGGAGGTAGCCGGGGAATGAGAGTTCCTAGCACTTAACAATTAGTGCTCAAATCAAGACATATGTAAAACCGACTCAAAGGGGGACATATCAAAAACCGTCACAAAACATGTGATATAAGCGAATGGAATATCATATATTCTAAACATGAATATTTAATGCTATTAGGTAAATTTATACGATAAACGAACCATTCCAACTTTTATAAATGAAAGTATAAAAAAAGAATAGAAGAAAAAGTCACAGGGGGTGCCATGTAACACCCGGAAATGTACCCTATTTTTCTAGTAGAAATATTTTACGAAATCTTTTCAGCGAATTTAAGTTTTAAATTAGCTTTTTATGTTTCGAGTCGAATTTAGAATTTCCGAGTTCGTATTTGGAATTTCTGTGAGATTCCATGGAAATCCCGTCTTAAGGCGAGTTTGACTTTTCTTGACTTTTGAGTCGAGTTTGACTTTTCTTGACTTTCGAGTCGAGTTTGACTTTTCTTGATTTTTAAGTCGTCTTTGACTTTTCTTGAATTTTAAGTTGTCTTTGACTTTTCTTGAATTTTAAGTCGTCTTTGACTTTTCTTGAATTTTAAGTCGAGTTTGAATTTTCTTGACTTTGGAACCGTCTTTGACTTTCGTTGACTTTTTCCTATATATACTCCCCCTTAACCCTAACTCACCCTCATTTATCTTCTTCTTCCTCTCTAGTAAACACCCAAAAACCCTAGCCTCCATACTTGCTCAAACTTAGAATCATCGCTACTCCTTCGTTACTCGCTCAAATTCTCGTAAGTTCGTCTTAATCTTCCCCTCTTATCTTCCTCTATCCGTATTGGTAATAAAATTACCGTCTTTCTCGCTTTTTAAATTATCCGTCTTTCTCAAGGTGAATGATATTCATCTTTTATTATCTAATATTATGTAGGTGGAGATTAGGAAAGCTTAGTAACCGTTTAAAGACGCGAAAAGGTAACGGTGAAGGGTTACTCGGTATCATTTACGTGTTTTACATGCTTTCTATGCTAGGATTCGTATTTAGAATACGATAAGTAAGTTAGGAATTATGTTATGGATAATGATTGTTGTTGTTTGATGATTGTTGATGATGAATATTGATTGTTGATAGTTATTAGAGAGGAATTATGAGAATTGGAAATGATAGGATTGAATTTATGTTGAAGGTTCTCGGGTGACTTGGTCACACATCTCACGGTCGTGAGATGGCATGTCACGGTCGTGAAACCTCATCTCACGGTCGTGAAATACAAGTCACGGTCGTGACTTGCGCAGTTTCACTGCACTGACCCTTTTTGGTAGAATGATCATATCTCCTTCGTTACTTGCTTGTTTTGGGCTTGTGACCATTCGTTGGAACCGTAAGAGGATAAGAATCTATCACTTTGACTTGGGAATTCTGCATTCACAGATCTAGAAAGCTGGTTATGACAGTTTGAAGTGACCCCTTGTTTTAGCTGGTTTCCAAACAACGTTGTTTTGGAGAGGTGATCTATGTTCTTATTTATTATGCTTCATAAACTTGTTCAAATGCTTATGTATCATGTATTGATTCATTTTTATTATAGTTAAACTTATATAACTCCCTATTCTCATGTTTTGTGACGGTTTTTGCTATGTCCCACTTTGAGTCGATTTTTACAAATGATACGGTTTGAGCACTATTTTGTCTTGTGCTTTGTACTCTCATTCCCTTGGCTAACTTCCCGTTCGTAAGGCTGGAATGTCGGAACGGAGAGGTATCCTACTGCTTAAATGCATGTGTTAGTGGGCATACGACGACGTTGTTGGGAGTTGAACGCATTGCAATGATCGACCCGGCCGTCAAATGTTGTGTACTTGCGAGGTGGTGTTATTTGCATGTAGCGTACCGCATGTTATGAGGCTTGAGCTCGTTTTCCGCCTCTTTCGTGAATTGATCTACCGAGAATGTGGGTACTCGGCATTTATTATTATCTAAGCCCGAGTCTTGGGTGCGAAACGTGATCGCATATCGAATCGGAAAATGTGATTCCGAGAATCTGGCCAGGTTTAGATTAGGAGCCTTATCGTTCCTACCAGGAGGAAATGTGTCTACATATACGAAATGGATTGAATCGTGTATGCGTTCAGGGAAGGTTTTACTCTCGTGGATGCCCATAATCATACTTGCCATGTACACGATGCTAGTGCGTTTCATTTACCGTGAGAGTTGTCGTCGTCGTGTCGTCGTCTTTGAATGCGTGATTTCATGATATTATTCATGGTCATTGCATGATTGGGCATCGTCGTTCTTGAATGCGTGATTTCATGATATTATTCATGGTCATTGCATGATTGGACACCGTCAATGTCTTGGTTCGTGAATGGATGATAATATGTTGGATTTATTGTGATCATCGCATGACTTGACTTGGTTTGTCTGTCGAGTCTCAATCTTATCAATCTTATACCGCTAACGGTGAGATGCAAGCCCTAGTGAGCGTATTCGGTTGACTAAGAGTGTCTTCCCCGAGTCTTTGAATAACATGATGATTTCGGCTTGGTGTGCATCTTATGTTCTTATC
>JAIUZE010031003.1:0-25793 GCA_022085475.1 Heliosperma pusillum | reverse complement strand
TCCTAGAAATATAAGTTAGAACGGATTTAATTAAGAAATGAAGGTTTTGCTCAAGAACGACGAAGAACGGATGAAGAACGCGAAGAACGCTCAAGAACGATTAAAGAAAGTGATATTTAGATCTTAATTTGATTTGTTGTAAAATGAAAAGTTGTTAGTGAGTATAAAGTGGAGGGAGCCGTGTAATTATAGGCAAAAATGGATGTCGGGTTTTGAAATTGTTGTTACGTAATTGACTCCGGTTTAATAATTATTTTACGGTAATCGATTAAATATAATTCGATATTAAGTTAATTAAACTAAATATCTAGATATTATGATATTGTAATGAAAAGTAATGAAAATATCAAGCCCTATTAGAGGGTGGATGAGCCGTGTGGAATAGGCAAGAACCGGGTCTGATTTCGAGCGTTTTGCGTAATTTTCGTTAACTGCTCGATAAAGTTGAAAATATCTAAGATATTCTTATTAGTTTAATCAAAAGAATTAAAATATCTAATATGAGTGGAAAACGATGACATGGGCGCGTGACTCATGCCAAAGTCGAGTTTCGGTTTTGTTTCGGGATTTGAGACGACTCGGGAATAGTTAAATGACGTTCGGTTTAAAACCGTAAAAGTTATTCTTTAAATTCCGAATAAATTCAAAATAATTATATTAAATTATGATAAATCTTAATAAATCTTAATAAAATAAATTAAAAATATTATTTTTTTAAAAAAAATTTCGGTCTTCAAACTTACAAGGAGAGTCGGGAAAAGTCAACGAAAGTCAAAGTCGACTTAAAAGTCGAGAAAAGTCGAAAATGACTTAAAATAAAGTCAAGAAAAGTGGTTAATGGACGACTTAAAAGTCCAGAAAAGTCATGCAACTTAAAAAGTCAAGAAAAAGTCAAGACGACTTAAAACGTTCAAGAAAATTCAAAGATGACTAAAAACGGTCTTTTCATGAAATCTCTCAGAAATTCCAAATACGAACGCGGAATTTCAAAATACGACTCGAAACAATAAATTCTATTTTAAAAAACTTAAGTCTGCTGAAAAGTGTTAGTAAATATTTTTACTAGAAAAATTGGGTACTTTTCGGGTTGTTACATCAATAGTGAGTTTGATTTCAAGGAAGAACAAATCTATTAACAACCAGTAAAGTTTTATAAATTTGTGTTTTGTAATGCAAATAAAAAAAATGTCACAAAATTAAAAGCAAGCCCAGAATAACAAGATTTACTTCCTGTTTGATGATGCATACATATTGTTGCGTTTGAGGCTTAGTGTAGCCGTTATATTGATTGATTACGGCTTAGTTGTTTCTTTTTTTTTAACCATACAAATTACATTGTATATGAATATGACATGTAGACCTGGCAAACGGGTCAACCGGGTCGGGTTCGGGTCGGGCCAGTTTGGGTCGGGTCAATTCGGGTCTTTCGTTGATTTCGGGTTAATTCGGGTCGGGTCGGGTTATTTCGGGTTTCGGGTTTGTTTCGGGTTAGTTGTCGGGTCCGTTTCGGGTCAACCGGGTCGGGTTATTTCGGGTCGGGTCATTTTCGGGTCAAAGAATAAGAGAGAAAAGGTCATTTTAAGTCTTTTCGGTTCAATTAAAGTTATGTTTTGTCGGGTCATTTTCGGGTTGAGTGGTTTTGGATCTGGTTATTTTCGGGTCGGGTCAGTTACGGGTCAAGAAAGATCGGGTCATGTTCGGGTCGGGTCGGGTCTAATCGGATTTCGGATCACATTCGGGTATTGTAGTTCGGGTCAATTTCGGGTCACGGGTCATGTCATTCGGGTCGGGTCAATCGGGTCGGGTTGCTTTTGCCAGGTCTAATGACATGTATGAAAATTATATATATAAAAAACTGCCTAGATCAGGTGTATAATATGATAAGATCTGATAGAAACTCCTGATTATCAGATCTGAATAATAGATGAATTCTCGTTTTAATTCTATTAGAGTTTCGTGTTGATAACGTGTTATAATATGTAGATAATGTGATAGAGATGTGTGTATTTCTTATTAGTACAATGTGATATATATATAGGGGTGAACACCGGTCCAAAACCGGACCGGACCGGTTGGACCCGCGGACCGGATACTCTCTTTTTCTAATACCGGAGACCGGACCGGCTAAGAGGAGACCCGGACCGGACCGGACCGGAACCCTTAAGGTCCGGTTTTTTCCGGGTTTGGACCGGACCGGTTATATGTTAAAAGGGAAAATTTAATTTTTTTTTAAGTGTGGACCGGACCGGACCGGACCGGAGACCGGTCACCATATTTTTTGGGACCCGAAGACCGGACCGGTATGTAACCGGTCTGGACCGGACCGGACCGGACCGGACCGGCCGGTCCGGATCGGTCCGGTTTGCCGGTCCGGACCACTTTTTGTTCACCCCTAGATATATATACACAAATATGAATAGAAGTTATGTCATGGGAAAATAAAAGGACTAGTCTAGATACATCCTCCATTCAAAGACATTTAAAGGTATCCATAATACAAGTGACTTATGGGCATCCACAATAAGTTTTCACACATGTTAAAATTTTAAAAATCAGAATAATTACTACATCTTTACTTCGGCTTTATTTCCACTTCTTAAATTTCCACTCAAATCATTTGAGACGTGGGAGAAAAATAAAATACGGATGAAGTATTATAATATTTATATTTATATTAAAGTGAAGTAATGAATACGATTAAATATTGATTTTTCTTACAATTTAATCTTGAAAAGCGTTACAAATCAATCGTAACCTGTACACTAATCCTGACACGATTTGATACCATAGAACTTACAAAAACGTTATCAAGTAGATTAGAAAAACTTGACCCAACTCGAATGACCCGAAATACCCAACACTTGAACTTAGTCCCACACCTGAATTGACTGACCCTTTATATAACCCGACTCGAAGTTAATTGTTAAGCATTGATTATTATTCATAAATTTTTTGATAATAGTTGATCCGAAGATGAACAAAATACGAAATGACATGGCACATGCTCGCCTAATCTAAACTCTTATAAAACTGAAACTAACCCGACCCGAGCACAATTTGACTGACCAGTTTCCAAGTCTACTTTAAAGTCCTTTCATTTATATTAGATTGTGTATTAGAAAAAACAAACCAAATATAAATAGTATTTACTTAATTATTACGTAATTATATATTTATGTAAGTTGTTGATGTCATGACCTATATTGTAACACCTCAATCTACCAAATAGTCTTACAAGACCTCCACAGTACATCAGAATGCTACCATCTCGGTTACTCGAGGTAGTACATATCAAATAGATCATAATAGAACAATACTTATTAATCAATTGTTTAATCAAAGTTACATTATTAATCAATTAATGTATCTTTTGTGTACTAGGTTGGGCTATAAAATACGTGCATATAAGAGCCTCATCATCACACTATATCCTCTCTGTATTGTCAGGCGGTGGCGGCGGCGGACTGTCGCTAATCCCCGTACTTGGCCCTGACCAACGTACGTCCCCTTTTGGATTCGGCCATAATATCCGCTGCTCTTCCATGAGAGCCCTTGATGAAACTTCAACGGCCTCTATATGTCTGGGCAAAGGAGCTTGTAGGATACGACTTTGGGTTATTAAGAACGTTGAACTCATGAGTAGTATTAAAAGAGTGAATGTTAATAAGAAGTGTAAAGAGTAACGAGTATGCATAATTGACATTACTTTTTGTAGAGATATTTAGTGAATTGAAGTGTGATGGTTTAGCTTAATTACGTTATTATATATATATAAGGGTATGATGTATGTATCTCACGGAAAGTTTCTTCTTTTTATTTGTTTTTCTATTATATGAAGAAAATACAAATGACTTAAAAATGGAGCAACTCACTTAATATTCTTGTTGTTTATAGCAGTAAATTCATAAGCTTTTGATACTATTTGATAATATTCTTAAAAGGTAAAATACTCTCTCATCTTATATACAATGTTTTCGTTTTTGGAGATGATCTTTAACTTAAACTATATTTGTCAAAAAATCAATAAAATATGTACCATTAATTCTAAAAATATATATTTCATAATATGCAATCTTTTAACATTTAATTTGACCACCAATAACTGAATGTTACCTAAATCTAGATCGGGGGGAGTATTAAATATACTTTCTTTTAAAGAAAAAGACAAAAAAAAAGACATGATGTCAATAGATATGTTAAAATTTTAAAAATCAGAATAATTACTACATCTTTACTTCTGATTTATTTCCACTTCTTAAATTTCCCCTCAATTCATTTGAGAAGTGGGAGAAAAATAAAATACGGACGAAGTATTATAATATTTATATTTATATTAAAGTGAAGTAATGAATACGATTAAATATTGATTTTTCTTACAATTAAATCTTGAGAAGCGTTACAAACTAATCGTAACCTGTATATTAATCCTGACACGATTTGATACCATAGAATTTACAAAAACGTTATCAAGAAGATCAGAAAAACTTGACCCAACTCGAATAACCCGAAATACCCAACACTTGAACTTACTCCCACACCTGAATTGACCGACCTTTTATATAACCCGACTCTAAGTTTTGTTAAGCATTGATTATTATTCATAAATTAATTGATAATAGTTGATCCGAAGATGAACAAAATACGAAATGACATGTCACGTGCTCGCCTAATCTAAACTCGTATAAAATTGAAATTGACCCGACCCGGGCACAACTTAACTGACCTGTTTTCCAAGTCTACTTTAAAGTTGTTTTATTTATATTAGATTGTGTATTAGAAAAAACAAACCAAATATAAATAGTATTTACTTAATTATTACGTAATTATATATTTGTGTAAGTTGTTGATGTCATGACCTATATTGTAACA
Source organism: Heliosperma pusillum (assembly GCA_022085475.1). Taxonomy (NCBI): domain Eukaryota; kingdom Viridiplantae; phylum Streptophyta; class Magnoliopsida; order Caryophyllales; family Caryophyllaceae; genus Heliosperma; species Heliosperma pusillum. Next base: position 20,924 of record JAIUZE010031003.1, on the reverse strand, counting down.
CCTCAATCTACCAAATAGTTTTACAAGACCTCCTTAGTGCATCATGATGCTACCATCTCGGTAACCCGAGGTAGTACATATCAAATAGATCATAATAGAACAATACTTATTAATCAATTGTTTGATAAAAGTTATATTATTCCTAAATACTGACGACACACCGTCGTAAATAATAATCCAATTGATAAAATAAAGATAAATAAGTGTGATGTCTAAAAAACTAATCATCGCGGAAGCTAAATCCCAACGACGGCGATCCCAATCGAATTACCTGTTGATCACCTGATCACCATTCTCCAATGGATCACAGCAGTTTTGAAAACATTTAACGACTTTAGTAACATTATAAGTCGATCAATGTACAAGACAATAACAACATCACGAACAAGTAACCAACGGCCAACAACACCACTATAGACCAGTAACTGAGCTACCACCGTAACGGTAACCCTTGCCAGCGTCAGACTGCAGATCTGACCGCGTTTCACCTATTGATTCCAGACCGTAGCACTGGACATCGAAAACTACTCTCACCGCAGTGAGAGTTTCCGGAACATTAATGTGCCCACCTAATGGAGTGAGTGTCCTCAACAATAGTGCGATCACTTAATTAAATCTCATTAACAAGAATACAAAGGGATGATTAACATTATAGTAAACTGGTCCACATTACTCGGTAATGATTGGCTTACTAGAGTTTGACATTACTGTCATATGACGGTGGTGATCAGTTGATCCCTTAAGGTCACACCAAAAGGACGATTCCCTAATCAAGAAAGTTAATTGATTGTATATTGATACAGATTAATTAATCACTTAAACAGAAGAAGTTTACAAGTGAGAAATATATCTTATTGATTGTTATATAATTAAATATGTTTCAATAATATAATTGTTATATTAGAATGCTTAATGTTTATGAAACATTTGAGATAAGCATGATTGGTTGATCATAATTACAATTAGTTGTAGATCATGTCAACCAAATATGAGATGACCCATTAAATATATATATGTGATTATAAATTATTACTTAAAGTGTTGAGTTTAATTTATTTGACATGAAATTGTATTTAAACTAGTTAAATACATATTTATGTTATAAGATAACATGTCACATGTGTGACAAATGACAAAATCACAAATATAATATGGACTGCATTTTAAGTCACAAAATCGGTAATATGGGTGGATGGGTAAGGATTAGGCTTTAATGTTGTGCTAATGATAATTAGACAAGATTATTAGTAAGCCTAAAACTTATAGCCCACCCTACCACCTTGATTAGGCAAAAAGCAAAAGCATGCCCTTCATTCCCAAGAGATGTGCCCGTTTTGGTGAGGCTATTAAGAGGATGTTTCCCTCTTATGATGCTTAACTTAATCTCATAGAAAATAAATCCATCTTTATCTCACCAGAAATTAAAACATACTTAGAAACTTTAGAAGTTTCATAGAACTTGTGATTGTAGCTTGAACTTGACTTTCTAAGGTATAAATTTCGAGTGTCTTGTACTCAGTTTAAGGGGATCTTGTTTGTTGTTCTAGTCTAGGTGCATCACCAAGGAGAGTTCCGATACTTGGAACTACGAAGTTCATCCATATATCCTTAAGCTCAAGAACAAGTACAAGAAGGTGTCTTATACTTGTGCCCATACACGAATAATACTCAATGTGAGGAACACTTTTCTTTCTCTATTACGAATTAAATAGTTAGCATGTAACTAGATCTTGATACTAATTAAAGAGGTAATTATTATTACTTAAGAAATGTTTTAAGTGTAGGTATATAAACCTAACAATTGGTATCAGAGCCTAGGATGTTACATGCAATCGGTTTTACAAAGTTTTTACGAGTTAAAGTAACAAAATAAAACTAGAAAATTAGTGATTTATATGATAAAGTCACGAAATTTTAAGCATGAAATACTTTATGGTCCTTAAATTGTTTTAGGTCATTTTGATGGTTTATGGAAGATTATTGATTTATTTAATGATTTTAGTTAAATAAATCCTTTTTAATTAGTAAAATGAACTTTTATTTGCTAAAACTAGTTATATTTCGAATATGGACATGAAATTTTAATATGATATCACATGCATATTTTACCTACTTTATGTAAAATTGGAGATAAATATGATTTATTTTGCATGATTTATGATTTTTAATAGTTAAAAAGACATAAATAGTGATTATTTTGGCATAAATAGCTAAAATGAATTTTGGCATGAGAAAATTATCATATGTTGCATAAATATTTTAAATACCATATGTATAAGTTGAAAATTAATTATATTAATTTTCGTATGATTTTAGTATTTTATTTGATAAAATCGATTAAGTGCAACTATATTTTTTCTCTAAAATGATTCGAAATTTTTGACCTAAATTTTGACATGAAGATGTTCCTGGAAATGATACAGAATGTAAAAAATTTTAATTTTCAATTTTATAAATTATTGTAGTTTAATTTGGAATTGTTACATAAACGTTATGTGAATAAGGGTAAAAAACGAGCAATAATGCAAAACCGAGTTGAATTATTGTCAAATAGTTAGTGGAGACTAATTTTTGAGTCCTAAAACAGTTATGGTAATTAACTTGGACTTAAATTTGATTTAAGTATTATTTTGTGATTTTAATTGGTTATCATCACATTTCCATAAAACCGGGTTTATATACAATATAAGGTTATTAGGGCGATTTGGCACATTAATATTGCATGAGTTTACATCTAATTATGCTGCATTTTGAATGAATGAATGTCATTTTGATTTATGTAATTTTTGAATTATGTAATTTGTCTTAGTATGGCCTTAGTTTTAATCGATATTACCCGAAATGTATGAGAATATTGATTCGGTTGTAATTTAATGTGATCTCGTATCACTTTTATTGTATTATTTCATTTTATTTTGCAAATGTATAATAGAAAAGCCTTGTAATTTTATTATATCATTTTTAATCCCGGCCGAGTTTCCTAAAGACGGTGCCATTTGGAAAGGCGTTCCAAAAGGAGACGGTGTTCTTGGGAGGCGTGCACATGAAGTTCAAGGGACCAAGGAGTTGGTTTCCGTAGTTGTAATAGTTAATTTCATTTTCTATTATTTTAGGAAGGCCATACTAGGAATTTATTTATTGCTTGCATTTTATTTATATGTCACATGCATGCCAAATCGCCACTTAAATCACACATGCATTTTATCGAATCAATCGATCGCGTCAATTATAATTATCGATAGATCACCAATTTTGTTCGCTTAAAGGAGATAGATAAAATAAATTGACTTGACCTCAATTTTGTAATTGAGACTTAGCCTTAACAAATAGTAGAACCCATGAATCCCAAATTCGTAAGGAAGTAGGTTCGGTTCATCGAGGTGCTAAACTTATTACGTTGGGTAAGTGGGGCAATAAATCGTTATTGCATCGAACTTTGGTTGAACCCAACAGAAAGATTAGGGTCCGTGGCTCATGTGTTCCGGGCTAAAGATGACAATAAAGTATTTCATCAACCAAGAATTCTAATTGTAGAATTAGTTAAAGAGTTAACCCACCAAGTAATATTAATAAAGGTCGTGGAGTCCGTGGCTCACATAAACCCGAGTTAATATAGGATTTGGGTCTTGGAATCATTTATGTAATTGGGTAGAGGTCATTATATAAATGCTAAACTTGTTTAAAATGTTTACAAGTATCTTAAAAACGATAAATATTGATGTTTCTTTCATTTTCTATTTTATAGTCAAACTTGTTTATTCGCAATATCGGAAAACAGCAATAACGAGGTTCGACCTTTACCAGTCACCACCGTATCATGGCTAAGATCCTTCATGGATCGTTGTAAACTTGAAAAGAATGGTTCAAACTTCACGGATTGGAATGGGCAACTACCGCGAAGGTGACGGTAAGCTTAGTTACCTAACCGAGGCGGCCCTTAGCGCTCCAAATGTGAAGTCATCGAACGCCACCAGGGAGGCCTATGAGGCCTACCACAAGGAGTAGGCTGCGATCAAGAATGTCTTGATCTTTTCGATGGATAGCGAGCTTCAACGTAATGCCATTAAAATGGCGACCGCATATGAAATCTATTCTAAGATCGTGACCATGTTTTCACGAGCTCCAAGAATTTTGCAATACGAAGCCGCCTCCCAATTTTTTGACCTCAATATGAAGGAGGCCGGGTCATAATGTTAGCCCTCACGTGCTCAAAATAATTGAGTACGTGAAGGTGCTTAAAGAGCAATGAATAGAGATTCCCGAGCCTCTCATAATTGACCGCATACTTTACTCCCTAAGTAAGATCAAAGGGTTTGTAACCTTTAGGGTGAACTTCAACATGCAAAATGCCACTGTCTCGGTTCATGAATTTCCCTAGATGCTTGTGCAAGCCGAACGTGACATGGGCTTTCAAGCTAGCTCTAGTAAGGATGTTTTAAACATCAATGTCAAGAGCAAGGCGAATTTCAAGAAAAGTGGAGGCAAAGGGAATAAGGGAAGCAATCCCATGCACTCCTATCAAGGCAAAGCGAAAGCTATTATGAATAGCTCTTCCAAAGGCAAGAAGGGAGCCGTGGCCGAAGACAAGCGTCATTATTGGAATGGCACGGGCCATTGGAAGCGTAATTGCTCCAAGTACTTGGTAGACATCAAAGTTGGACAGGTTCTTCTAGTTGGTAATGGTTCTTCCCAAAATTTATGTTATTGATACTCATATCAACTTTGGTATTTTGATACGAGTTGCGATTCTCACCACCCTTTTTTATCACATTTAGGGCATGAGAATAAGGACAAGGCAAAGCACGCCTAGAAGGATCTACGAGGAAGCTAGGGTAGCCACCACGTAGAGGAGACCTATGATGGGCTTTGCGATATTTTGCTATTTGTCTTCTATTTTGTGATTGCATTTTGATTGTTGGTTTGTTGAACTATTTTCTTTTTCCATGTTTTGACATGGAAAGTATTTTGAATTCCTTTGAACAATGGTTGTATTTGGATGGTGACTTTGTTTTCAACCCAAGTCACTATACCTATGGAATTTGTTTTAATGTTCTTAAACCTCTTCATCGTGCAATTTTAGTATCATAAAACATAAATTATAACGACTAAATTGATCTTATGAGGAATATATTGATTGGATCATTATGAATAACCAAAGTCAAGAATGGGATTCTCACTTTGGTATTGTGACTAGACGTCACAACTTATTTGGAATAAGAAAGGTCAATTGCATAAGTCAAAATGAGTTGACGAACTCACACTTGGAGATTTACAATTCATATAAAGCCCCAAGATAAGATCTTTAAGACGCCAATTAGACTCCATACTAGCTATGGAAGGGTTAAGAATCCTAAATTTGTTCAAGACATGGATAAGAGTCCAAGTATTTTGTTTAAATAGAGTGAGTCTATAGAGAAGTTAGAATACTAAAGTCTAAACAAATAAGTTTACTATAGATCGCTCAAAGTTAATAAGAGTTAATACGAGCATTATACCCCACTTATACCTGGAGAACAAAGCTATTTGTGACTAAGGAATAGAGCTCATGAAGCTATCCTTACAAGAACTTTCTCATTTACACCTAAAGAAACAAAACTGTTTGTGGCTCATGGTGCTATCCTTCACGTAAATAAGCGTATGTACTAAAGAATAGAGTGGGAGAAAATATGCCACAAACAAAGACAAGAGAAAATGTTCTTAATTCATCCAAGGTCGGAAGCTTATAGTGAAAATATCTAATTTTTGAAACTGATAAGGCTATGATCTATGCGTTCGCGGTTATCATTTCTAAATTTAAAATTGTTACATAAAAGCCATGTTGTCTAAGATGAATTCTATATAAGTGAAATCACTTGGGTAGGTTTGGACCTCCCCATGATGAATAAAACTTTATTGTAAAGTATTATATATAAGTTAAAATATAACCATCTTTGAGATCCAAGGAAATTGCATCTACACCACGTATATGTATGACAAATGACAAAGTGTTGTTAAAAGTTACCTTTCTAAATGGGCATTTAGAAGTAGACAAGTTGTCGTACAAAACTTAGGAGATCAATGTGTGATCCTAAGAGAACACTCAAGGCATAACAAGAGAGAATGGTTTCCTCAAATTGTCGAAGAGCCATGTTTATGCATGTAGTTAAGTGGGAGCTAGATCTATCATGTGTGGACATGAAGATTAGTGGGAGTGAAAAATCATCATGTATGGACATGAAGATTAGTGGGAGTACATTGTCTTCCATGTCTTGTATGTAAGAGACATATCAATCTTTAGGAATGATGTACTAATATTGCCTTCCATGGAGGAATGTTTAGGAAGTCATTTCTAGATGAAAGACTTGGAGGAAGCATATTGTATTTGAGGCAAGAATATCCCTCATGTCTCGTATGTAGGAGACATATTGGTCATTAGAAATGATGAACTTACATTGCCTTCTGTGGAGGAGTGTTTGAGAAATTATTTCTAGATGAAAGATTATTATGAGTAGGTATCCAAAATCTATAGTGATAGATGAGAGAGGATACACATGATTGCTAATGTTTCCGCCATTAAGCCAATCATATATGCCAAGATATGCACATACCTTGATAAGTTATATGCTTGGAGCATGACAAGTTGATAACAAGTAATCCACATGATAGTCATTGGATAGCCTTCAAGAATGTCCATGATATTCGCAAGGAGAAATATGAGTTTATTCTTGTGTTTGGTAATAATAACATAGTTGCGTGTTAAGTGTCACACGAACCCAAGTTTCCAAACCTGTAAAGGATCTGACAAAATCCAAGGCTAAATTTTGTTATATTAAAAGCGAATAAATAAAAAGGGATGATTGAAGTGTCAATCATTGAAAATTCTACAAATAGAGTCTTAGTACATAATGATGAGGATGAGGTGGATTACAAGGATCTAATAAGTAGACCCTTCCACCAAGATGCCCATCACGTGGTTATTATGATAATAAGTGAGAGCATTTTTTAAGATTAAAGAGCCCAACTCTAGATAGAGATCTAAAAGTGTACTTAATTCATGTTATTAGGAATAATGATGATTTGAAAGAAAAGGAGCAATTCATAAAGTTGGAACAAATGGATACATAGTATATCCACCATCCAAGCTTTTATTGCATTTAGACAAGGTGACCATGAAGTGTCATGGAACTTGTATACTTTAGATTATATGATATGAAGCAATAACATTTTGTTAATTGTTCATATGTGATAATCACATATATCGTTTGAATTTCTAAAACTCATTATTGTGCTTTGTTATATCCAAATAGGTTGACAACTTTGAACCATATTAAAGTGAACTGGATTAACATAGCCTTGGCCCCTAGTTGCTTACATGAGGTGACGTCTCAGAGTGACTGGAGTGTGATGAGATTGATGGCAAGTTCAAGTGCCATAGAGTCATATGAGATGACTAGTCGATCACATAGACAGACTGTATGGGACACTCTGTCGGGCAGTGACCGCTTATAGAGTTCGGACAATTCATAAAGCCTGGTCGTGGCAAGAACTACTATAGTATTCTTTTTTAGTCAATTCTTTAGACGAGAGACTATTCACCCAAGTCGGCATAATTTCTGATTGACTTTGATTTTTGCCCCAAGCCATTCTGTAAAAAGGGGTGAATGGACAATTATTTGGTCATGAAAGACTGTGCGTGTACAAAGAGAATAGTGCGATAGAACTTGTCCAAACCCTTGTCAGGGTTAACAAATATCTCGAGGCCACTCGAGGAGTAGTGAACTGGAAATGCGTGGCCACGCTCGGAAGGTATCTACGGTAGATAATTCCGGTCAGACAGTTACTCTCTAGATCGAGGAAACCACTCAAGATATGATCACATGCAAGTAAGACCTGCAAGACATCTTGCATTGAGTGGGAGATTGTAATAGGACAAGAGAATTGGTGACGCACACTTGTTGCGAACAAGTGAGAGATTGTTGGAGTGAGTGTCCTCAATAATAGTGCGATCACTTAATTAAATCTCATTAACAAGAATACAAAGGGATGATTAACATTATAGTCAACTGGTCCACATTAATCGGTAATGATTGGCTTACTAGAGTTTGACATTATTGTCGTATGACGGTGGTGATCAGTTGATCCCTTGAGGTCACACCGAAAGGACGATTCCCTAATCAAGAAAGTTAATTGATTGTATATTGATACAGATTAATTAATCCCTTAAACAGAACAAGTTTACAAGTGAGAAATATATCTTATTGTAATATAATTAAATACGTTTCAATATTATAATTGTTATATTAGAATGCTTAATGTTTTTGAAACATTTGAGATAAGCATGATTGGTTGATCATAATTACAATTAGTTGTATATCATGTCAACCAAATATGAGATGGCTCATTTTATATATATGTGATTATAAATTATTACTTAAAGTGTTGAGTTTAATTTATTTGACATGAAATTGTATTTAAACTAGTTAAATACATATTTATTTTATAAGATAACATGTCACATGTCACATGTGTAACAAATGACAAAATCACAAATATGATATGGACTCCATTTTAAGTCACAAAACCGGTTATATGGGTGGATGGGTAAGGATTATGCTTTAATGTTGTGCTAATGATGATTAGACAAGACGATTAGTAAGCCTAAAACATATAGCCCACCCTACCACCTTGATTAGGCAAAAAGCAAATGTGGGAAATATCGGTATATTTCATACATGAAATTTAAGGATTATAACGAAATTATAATATATGAAATACGAGTCATAAACCAAAAGCATAAAGATTAGAATCAACCTTTGGTCCTAGCAATATGGCCTAAGAACAAATATCGAGTTCGATATTCTCCTAATTGTTGCACCCAAGATGCTCTGAGAAATGCCTTTGCTTGTGCTAGAATGAACACTAAAAATTACTGATAATTTTTGTGAAAGTAATTGTGATGATGAGAAAGTAGAGAAGAAGAGTTTATATAAAACTCTCCTCCTCTCCTATTTGGACCGTCCAACTAGTAGTAGAGTAGAGGGAGGAGTCTTCCCTCTTTTTCTTCTACTTGTTTTAGGTAGTGGAGTCAAGATAGGAGTCTTCCCTCTTTTATTTATTTAATATATAATATGTGTATGTACTATTATTGTCATTTGTCACATATTAATAAGTCCATACAACATTTTGTAGTCGATTTATTAATATCAGTCTGACATCATTTATTATGACAATATCGTATAATATATACGTCAATTATAAATATCGTATATTTATAATTTGCTAATTAAATATAACAGTTTATATTTAATTACGAATTAACATTTAATTCGTTTAATCTTACATTATTTAATCGTATTAAATCCTTACATTTATATACATTATTGATATAACATTTAATATTCAATACGAATTTGACATTCTTCGTCTCAGCTAGTATTATTTAATCGTATTAAATAATCGTATCATCATTACATTGACTAACCTTTTAGTCATATACATCGACTAACCTTTTAGTCATATACGGCATCAATATGATTATATTATTCATATAATCATATCTCTCAAACACATCCTTTAGGTGTGACTTTTAGGGACCAGTTGATCACCGCCATTAAAATGACAATATCGTCAAACTTCTAGCAAGCCAACCGTTATCGATAAACGTTAATCAACTGATAAGAATACTAAGTATACCCTGTGAACCTGTAAGATATTTATACACGTTATCACACTAACTGTGGAGGACACTAGCTCCAACAGCAAAAGCATGCCCTCCATTCCCAAGGGATGTGCCGGTTTTGGTGAGGCTATTAAGAGGATGTTTTCCTCTTATGATGCTTAACTTAATCTCATAGAAAATAAATCTATCTTTATCTCACTAGAAATCAAAACATACTTAGAAACTTTAGAAGTTTCATAGAACTTGTGTTTGTAGCTTGAACTTGAGTTTCCAAGGTAGAAATTTCGAGTTTCTTGTACTCGGTTTAAGGGGATATTGTTTGTTGTTCTAGTATAACAATAAACAAGTGATTAAGGATAGTCTAGGCGCATCACCAAGCAGAGTTCCTATACTTGGAACTAAGAAGTTCATCCATATCCTTAAGCTCAAGAACAAGTACAATAAGGTGTCTAGTACTTTTGCCCATACACGACTAATACTCAATGTGAGGAACACTTTTATTTCTCTATTTCGATTTAAATAGTTAGCATGTAACTAGATCTTGATACTAATTAAATAGTTAATAAATATTACTTAAGAAATGTCTTAAGTGTAGGTATATGAACCTAACACCCCCCCCCCCCCTCGCAGCGGAGAGCTACGAGAGGGGGATTCGTGGTGTGGTCCGCCGGGAACAGGAACTAAGTAACCACTCCAAACTCTAAACCCAAACTCCAACATCATCACAATAGTAAACACCATCAACAAGTAACAACATCAGAGTAACACATCTTATCCCAATGACTAACATATAAGGTATTGAGGAGGAAAATCCTACATGAAAGCGAATTCGATCACAAGTATTCACATGTTGATCTTTCAAAAATTACATAATATCCAATCAAATAAACATTCCCATAACTACACTCATCATGACCTATATTGTAATCACAACTTAAGAACTAAACTTGACTTTCCCTTACTTTTTAGCATAGCACATCTTGACTATAAAATGCATAACTAATACCATAAAAATCCAATCGATTCAAAGCCAACTATTATAGAACCCTAAGACTCTTATCTACAACTTCTAATTGAATACCTGTAACCGAATTACTACCCTATCATGCTTCAAAAGATGTACTTATCACAACTGACAAAACTCATTGCATAAAATGTAACCATTAATAAAATAGGTTTAAAACATTATTTTTGAGAAATTCCAAAGCTCATAAACTAAACTCTTCAAGGATAATGTGTGAAAAATACCCAGATTATATTCAACATATGATTTAGGTTTTATAAGCTTTTCAATTGACATAAACAAATTCGCGTTTTTTTGAATAGATATTTATAAATAATTTACACACGACAAACGACAAGAGATTTGGCTACGAAATTTAACAGATAGAAACCAGGCTTAGAATAAACGATTGTCTCTTTATAAAATTTTCGACAAAACGTATTTAAGACAGCGAAAACAAGTGAAAATGACGACCCAAGAGAATCTATAAACTGTTGTATTAATCAAATGATTCTAACCCTAATACATATTGATGATGGACGACCCAAACTCATAATCCAATAATCTAAAAGATGATTAATAATGAAATAATTTCAATAACTTAGAAAGAACGAGATCGATCGCAAGGATGAAAGCCCTAAATTACGAGGAGAAAAATCCTTCACTTTCTCTCTTAGATGATTAAAAACATGGAGGAAAAGATGAGAGGAAGTTTAGAATGGTTTTAGGGTTTGTAAACTAATTAGTAAAAGGTTAGCATAATATATATAATAACCATCTTTCTAATAATAACTAATTGAAACGACAACTACACACAGATTGGTCCACTCGGTCGAGTACCACATACTCGACCGAGTACCATGCACACAAAAAATACGGAGTATTACAGTCTTCCCTCCTTAAAACCGAACTTCGTCCTCGAAGTTCACATCCAACACACTGCACAAATGCAACATGATCCTCTACTAAACACTTGCCACATAATCCAGTATCAAACTCAAAATGAAGCCAACACAAAGTCTCTATCAAACACAACTAAGACCAATGATAAGGCAAAAGTCTTACAAAAACTAATACGGACTATTAAATTGTTACCTTCTTAAAAATGAACTTTTTCCTCGAAGTTCATACTCTCATTACCAACAAAGAAACCAGCAGTCAAGCGAACACTAGCACCATCACATACTAAAGGAACCCTAAAAAACCGTCACAATGCGAAACAACATCTTAATCCAAAATTCCAACAAAACATGCATCGGCCCTTACCACATAAAAATTCCTCTACAAGACATTCGAACTAACACTTACCAACACTCTACCTCCCTTAAAATGAACTTGTCGTCATTCCCTATAATAACATGCGGTGTTACAATTCTACCTCTCTTAAAATGAACTTCGTCCCCGAAATTTGCTCATACCCAAACCATTAATATTATCACTATCATCCATGCTGACCACCCTCTAAATAGTCATATTCCCTCACATAAACAAAGCCTATCATCACTAATTAACTAATACCACAACTCCACATCCATGCTTGTAATAATAATACTTCAACCTACTCTTCTCAAACTGCTTATATGCCCGTTAACCCATTTCAACGTTAAACTCTTACCTATTCCTTTTAATTACCTTACCCGACTTACCAAAATCGCTTAATATCCTAATACCAACACCGCCAAATATACCACAACCCCAAACACCATCTATTTCTCACATCACATCATTCCAATTACACTTTTCTATTGCTTCAACTATTCCTTGCTTAACCAATTCGCTATATATACCTTGTCCAATTCACACCAATCACAATATCTCACTATTCCCGAAGATTCACTCTCAATAGCTAGTCCTTCAATAATGCGACTAATTTCTTATTACCTCAAGATTCCAAACTCAACAACAAGTTGCTACAATCTTCGAATCATACACAATAATAATTTCTTTTATCACATTATTTTCCTTTACTCGCTACTAATAAGCTCAAACAAAAAACGCTACTTATCATATATTATTATCCATCCTTCGCTACTTTTACTCGATCGAGTCCAAAATGGCACTCGGTCGAGTTACACACACTCGTTCGAGTCACAAAATACAACATTTCTTAAACATATCAGACCCCAACACTCGGTCGTGTAACCTCTACTCGATCGAGTCCCCTGCCTCACTCGGTCGAGTCATGCAAAATACATCCCCAACACAGCGTATAACCATACATACATCATACATATAACATATAGTACTACTATATCGTACGTCTCATGCTTATATCACATTCATTCAATTCGTATGCATCTTATACATGCTTCACCTAACCATACGCAACTCATAGATAACATGCTTGCCAATAGTAAACACATTCTTATGCCATAATTACCATCGTTCACACATATCTTATTTCGTACATGCTTTACATAATACCATCATATTCATGCTCATATTTCACATCCACTTCACATCATTCTCAACAATCAACATAGGAATTCACATCACGCACATATTCGCCCCGACATTTTCCCGTTGTTACCGACTAAGAATTATACGGACAAAGTTGCGATTTTAGGACGTCTCCTAAATCCTTGCGGTAGCTCCCTACAAATCCTACCGGAGTTCGTTTTATTAGACACTCCTAAGTTCATTGTGTTCATTGGGTTTAGGCTCCAAAATCATCGCTCTGATACCACTTTGTAACACCCCAATATACCAAAGAGCCTTACAAGACCTCCTTAGTACATCATGATGCTACCATCTCGGTTACTCGAGGTAGTACATATCAAAGAGACCATAATAGAACAATACTTATTAATCAATTGTTTAACCAAACTTACCTTATTCCAAAATACTGACGACACATCGTCGTAAATAATAATCCAACTGATAAAATAAAGATAAATAAGTGTGATGTCTAAGACACTATTCATCGCGGAAGCTAATACTCAACATCGGCGATCCCAATAAACTCCCCCAACGCGAGCTCATCGAATTACCTGCTCTTCACCTGCTCACCATTCCCCAATGGATCACAACAGTTTTGAAAACATTAAACGGGGTCAGTAACAATATAAGACGATCATTGTACAAGACAATAAAAACATCACCAACGAGTCATTATTATGACATAAATCATCTGTTACCAGCCACGCTCTATAGATATCTATATATCCATGTCATCTTCACATTGAAGATCCATTGTTAACAAAGTTTGTGCTTTGATATGGTACATGAAGTTTCTCTAGGATTTGTGTGGTTTTATACCATTCTTTTGGAATTGCGGTCCATCACTGAAACTTTTGTAGGGTAATCAGATGTAACACCCATGACTCTTCATAATAAAACCTAATTCTTCTTCAACATTTGGAGAAGATTCATGTTCATCTTGAACATTTCATAATTTACTCTATTCCCACTGTTTCTTTTAGAGATCACATCTCTTTAACAGAAACAACATTCCACATAACAAAACTTCTTTTGTTCTTGAAATGGGTTTGTAGAATTAACATCTTTTTTGAGAACACCCCTCATAAGCGTATGTCAGAGTCAATACTAAGTTTCAAGAAATAATTTCTTAAAATTTTCAAAGCCTCAAATCATAAGAAAAGACAGTTTAGGAACACTTCCAATCCATATCAGATATGATATCTTTTCTAACGACCTTAGATGAACACTTTAATCATGTACGCATACATTATAGTGAAACATTAGCCTCTAAACATATCAACAAGATATGTGTGACTTGTCATAGAATGAACCATATCAAATAAGGTTCAAAATATTATGAAACACTTTCATTATCTCTAAGATTATCACATGCACTTAGCTAAACTTCTCTCAGTCTCCATCAGATCAAACAGTACTAAATCAACTTCTCAAGTTGATCTTATACTTTCATATGAAATTTACCCATTGCAAAATGACTTATTAAACCCTCGCATATCTAAATATGTGTGATCAAACGAGTAATGCACACTCTCATTGAAACTAGTAATAGTTCTCTTGAGATTATCATCATCTAAACAAGAGTCACATACCTTATGTGTCTTATGTTAATTGATTTACGGGCAATGCCAAAATAGGTTAAAATTGTCATAAAACTTGAACTCCATTAGTCAATATGTTACGGATAACATTACTTATTACTCATAACGCAAGCCCCAACAACTTAGTTAGCCTTAATGTACCCGATCTCCCTACATGGTGTAAAAACAACATTTGTTCTTTAGAAAAATCTATTTATGTCTCAACATAAAGTAGAATTATAAACCTTGATGGTCACAAGTTCATGAATAACCTTTATTTAATTCTAGTTTGAAGCATAAGGCAAGGTTGGGTGAACCATTTCTACATATGAAATAACAACATTTGTTGATTACATACTAAAATATTTCACATTGGTTACTATTCTACCCTCTTTGAACCCATTACATTCATAATATAAGAAATACATTTGATATATCATACCAAAATTGTAGAATAATACTAATTCTTACCTCCATAACATACACGTCTGAAATCTTACTTCAATTGCCTTTGTAGATCTACTAGACACTTCTAGGAGCTACTCTTCCAATGCTATCATTACTTTGATGATTATATCATTACATTCATTTTTATATCATTACATTAATGACTACAAATATTTATGTACCCATTTCAAACTTGATCTTGGTTTTAGGTCTGACAACAATTGTCTTTTCTTTTACCTTTACCTTGTCTAAGTATCTCAAGTCATCTTCTTAATGAACTCAATGATCATTCATGTCAGACTGTGATAAGACATTCAATTATCTTCAACATCTTATGTTATTAAACGAGAAACATAGTTAAGTTACATGTTTCATTCATAATGAACTCACTTTAACTTGATGTATAATTGAAACTGTTTCAATTGGTAATCTATATAGCATAAGAATATCCAATCAATCCAGATCATCAATATAATCATGTCATCATATGACATATGGACTTATCAGACAATCTTAGCTTAGTTTTCTCGATCACTTAACAAGAACATTTTCTTTAATTTAGACAATTGAAATACTTGATACATATAGTCATCTCTATGACTCTAGCCATACGGTCCAAAATGTATGTTAGCATTGAATTTAGTTTATATGAGATTCCCTTCATAAGCTAAGGAAAAGTCTTTTTTTCTTGTACTGAGAACAATTCTCATGCTACCAATTAATGAATCAATGAATTTGAACAGTTCAAACTCCTCTTTAACGGAATGTGATAATAGTGACAAAGTATAAATAAATGTATAAGCATAAAGAAACGATAATTAATAATTGATCTTAAACAGTTTAAGACAATAAATTGAACATGTAACCCTCATACATGAAGAATATTCCAAGATCCCCAACACTTTGTGATTTGAGTGAGCTTTGGATCATCGTCCAAACCACTAATGCCAAGGTAGACATCACCATGTCAATTACATCCCCATGTAAGTCTCGGTTTGTTGATTAGTCATCATATGACACCAACTCTCATCGTCCAAACCACAAATGCCAAGGTAGACGTCACCATGTCAATTACATCTCCATGTAACTCTCGGTTTGTCGGTTAGTCATCATATGACACCAACTCCTTGCCTCAAAGCCCAAGTCCGACTTGATAGCTCTGTTAAGCAAACCAAATTGCACCGTATGGGTAACTGTTACCCATCTATTTAGTTCACATAATAAGCAAAGCACTGCTTTGGCAGTCACTTTAACCAACGATGCAAACTTATTGCAGCGGTCAATAATGGAAAGACAATGCTTAATATTTATGAGGGATAAATTCAATATGGGACCTAAACATGGCACTAGGTCAACTTACAAGGGGACCTATTCGTTCTAGCCACACAAGTCAAACCATAATCATTCATACATCTCATGTCACAATGAATGTCTCAAGAGGTTAAAAAGACCCATATTTAGATTTACAATCAAGATATATTTCGTAATTGCTATTTAATTGAGAATATATCTCATTTTCTCGACCCAAAGGAACATTTCCCGACCCCAAAAACTGAGAAAAAAATATTTCTCCATTCGATTATTCATAATCAATAAGCAATTCATAATTATAATTTAGATGAACTATTCATCTAAATACACAAAATTTGACATTATAAATATGTGACAACATTATCCTGACCAAATAAACGATTTTCTTAATTCGGGATACAAAAATCAATTGCCAAAACGGTTCGTAATTATAAACAATTCATAATCATAATTAGATGAACGATTCATCAAAACAAACAAGAATTAATATTTAAAAAAACATTGCTTTGATATCTCATCCAAAGAAACTATTTTTAATTACCGGAGATATAAATAAGTGTCCAAAGTGATTCGTTATTGTAAAACAATTCATCATCACAATCAATTCATTGTTCGATATGGAATATAACAAAACCAAAGCCAAACCAAGCGATTTTCAAAAAAAGTCAATAGGTTTTTAATATTAACCGAGTGCCCACAACTACCATATGACCGGTTCCCAACTCGGAACAGAAAAGAAAACAATGCAACCGGCTGGTCTCAATGAAAAACCGAGCATAAAATGCAAAATCATAATATAATTTTAAACATACTGGTTAACCATTAAATAAACCACTTCTAAATTATTAAACCGGTTCCCTAACAATTAAGGCCTTATTAACTCGGAACCGGTCTGAAAAACATAAATACTAGATCAAATATAACCGAAATAATTTCGACAATCATTAACACGCTAAACCAATTTGTTCAACACTTTGAACCAATCTTCCAAGCCACGATTTTCAATTCATTTTAATGGTTTTGGTCTCCCTTCATCTTAATTCATTTAAATCTTGCCTTAATCATATTAGGCTCATCATTAATAATGAAAAAGCATCTTAAAATTTTAGAAAACGATTTTATGGTGATTATACCCTAATTCAAAATTAGGGTCTGTAAAAAAAATCAATTTCATAATTAAATTCGCAAATTGAAATTGCCCTAAACATGTTCCTAATGGATCTACAAAAAACATATTCATCATATTAATTGAATCTCTCATGACCAATTATGAGGCAAGATTCAAGCCGATTTGAAGAATACTACGCAATACCGCTCTGCTATCACTGAAGGGTTTTGAACACCCTTTGAGCTCGAATCAATTGTAAGTATTGAACAAATTAACAAAGTAAATAAGATGAATCACATACCTCTTAGCGCAGCGGAATATAGTGATAATAAGAAGTATATTTGATGTAGAAAACAAATAACCCAGACGAATAATTAGCACCCTAATTGTGATGTCTCTACTAGTATCCACACATGTACTATATCACGCCTTGTATGCTAGTACTAGAAGGGAAAAAGGACAACCTTCGGAAAACTCATTTTCTCTCTTGTGTTTCTCTAACTATATGTTAACCATATGAATAAGATGGTTAGGTTTGTCCACAAACCTTTCTTATATAGATGAGAGAAACGTAGGTTAGTTTCCTAAAACCCTACCTAGAAGCGCAGTTGGGCCTAATCATTATTAGGGCCCAAATTATTATAAGACCGTCTTATAATTATACTAAGTTTGTACCTTTTGTGTGTGACCCAATAGGCCCACTTAAGACTACCAGACACGTAAACCATTTAAGTGTCAAACTGACATTGGCCTCTAGCAAGGCATATCGACTACTTAGACTTAAGCGGGTTAATTCGTATAGGACAGTGGACATAATTCCTTCAACATAATGGAGAAAGTTGATATTTTGAACATGAAGAAAGTAATGATTTGATTTCCTCTAAAAGGCAAACTATCACTTAATATGCAAAGATTCAAATAGTTAGGTAAAACTTGATGCAATTCTACCTTGTATACTACCTTCACCAAAGATGACCCACTTCCTCCCTCCCTTGTTTCATTTACCCAATATATAATCATAAGGTAATAGAAAAAGGTGAATTAAACCACCCACCTTCTACCCTTCTTTAGTCAACATACACCATTAAACCATGAAAGGAAGCAAACAAAAGAGCATGAAGATTTCGCCAAAGACAAATGCGAGGATGTAGTTAAAAATTATTAAACCATGAAATTTAACTACACAAACATAATCCCACTTATAAAGGTGTCTCCTTTAAAACAATTTGGCACCAACACAAGCTTGCTTTCAAGATCAAGACAAATTAAAACATAAATCTTGTAAATGCAATAGTCAAGTACTCAAGATGCAAGAATGGCCAATTCCCACACAACAACTACTTAGCATAGACAAACAACACAAGGAGGATGAAATAAATGAAAGGTAAGGGATTAATAAGGTCATACATAGATGAAAGGTAGTAGCTTTGGCAAAAATTACATCAAGGAATGGAATTTAGCCACCCATAGTTTTCATTACAATCTCCAAAATATCACAGCTAAAATATTTAGATGCTATAATAATAGGTGAGATGGCAACCTAGATGAGTGATAAATGTTGGGTATTTATACCCTTCAAAATCATACATAAGTGAACCTTTAAAATAATAGAAAAGAGGGTTTTGAGTCGGCGGAGGGAGTGAAAAGCGCAGCCCGCGTCATGTGACGCAGCCTGCGTTTTTCAGCCTAGCAGTACGTTTTTGCGAGACGCATATCTCTCTTGTTTTTTGCTTATTTGAGGCGTGCAACCTACCGTTCGAAAGCTACAAGGATAAGTTATCACCTCCATTTGGCCTTGCATCAAGACAAGGTCAAGAACACAAGATATGCTTGTTTGAAGTTGACCCTTGCGAAACAGAATTTTTAATTCTTCATTTTGGCACTTGGTTTGCATGTCAAGGCTTTAAACCTTTCTTTTTCTTGCTTTCCTTGACTTTTGATCGGGTCTGTCGCAAGCCCAATACAAAGATAATTTACCCAGACTAGGCTAATAACAAATTAATGTAATTAGGGAAGTAGGGGTCGATCCTCAGAGAGATGGTATTTCCTATGGATTGTGAATCGTCTCACAATTGAGTTTTATCTAACGATTTTCTGGGTTTTGAGGTTTTGAATTCTAAACTAATAAAAAGCATAAATAAAAACAAAATAAAGGCAAACTAAAATGAAAACAATAAAGTAAATGATGAATTAACAATAATGAGAAGCATCTAGGGAAGTAGGTTCACACATGTAGATTGACATATTGATGAAATTGGATTTAGGATAAGCAAATAATTCATTGTGAGTTCGTAATAATAGTGTGTTCATTACAATCATAGATCAGATGGTCTAGCAGACATTTAGGCGATTTACTAGGTCTTAATCTACCATGTCATGCTTTGTCTACTCAATTCTCGTATGTCTACCTTGGAAAAGAATTCCATAATAGTCAATAATTTTGATCAGGAATCGTCAACTATCGTTAAAGTTCAAACATGCATAGACACAATGTTTTAAAAACACAATTTCTTTTATCCAATTATCATCTTTTAATCAATCCAACATGGCTACCCTACACCCTAGAAAGGTGACTACTCACTCATGATTATGTTTATATCTAAAATGATGGTGATAATGAAAACTAGGATAGACATGTTTAGTTGGTTTTTGATAATATTTTAAGACTCTCTATGTGCAATAATAACGACGCTATTTGACAATCTAAGAAATAAAACTACGATTATAACAACATGAAAATGAATCTAAGATATTATGAATAGAAAATAACAATCAAATAGAAAACAATAAAGGACAATAAACAAAGGATAAATTAGAAGTACCTAGGTGACGATCAACAACGAAAGCGATAACAATAACAGAAATCCCTTGCATAGAATAATCGTACCTTGAATTATAACTCTTGTACCCAACAAAGTAGATCACAAAGATTCAAATTCTTATTGATCTAAGCTAATGTTTTGATATGAAATGGACAGAAATAAACTAAGAACAAAAGACAAGAGAAGAAAATAATCTAAACTAGAAAGACTAACTAAAGAGAAAATGTAAGAAGAAAGGAGATGTTGTGATGAGTTGTTGTGAGTTGTGTATTGAGAAGAGGGGCTGGAGCATCTATATATAGCATTAGGGTTTCGTGGAGAAGAGGTCTAGCATTAAACACATAGGTCAAAAATAGGAAGTTGAAGCCGTTTTCTCGAAGCAGCACACTTACCCGATCGGATACACACTTACCCGATCGGGTAAGTGGACATCTAGAAGCTCTTGACTAACGTTTCATCTTCCTTTGCTTTGACTTGACTTCCATCATCCCCCTTGACCTCTCCAATCAGGTTTGTTGATAGGGTTTGATGTAAAGCGATGAATTCTTCCGCCTAA
>JAIUZE010030998.1:0-11087 GCA_022085475.1 Heliosperma pusillum | reverse complement strand
TTGGGACCGTGTTGTAGAAGAGATCGTGTTACTGCCAACCAGGTCCTTCCTCATAAAGAAGACAATTGCCAAGGAGGCTATGCTTGGGTGGCTAGCCAGATTGCTAGGAGCAATATTACGCCTTATGGTGGAATATGTGTTACCTAGAAGGAGTATCCTCTACCGAAGATTTGAAGATTTATAAGCCAAATTGAAGTGAATTCCTTCTTCATCTTTGAATTCTCTCGTCCTTATAGTATTATGCCTTCTTCCTTCCATCTAGGTGCTTCTTTCTCTTCCAACCTTTTTGCCTCTTGAAAATTTCCCTTGATAGTTCCTCCATCTTACCATTGGTATCCTTACCTTCCTCTTGTAACATTTTATGGATGTCATACCCATTTGTTTGAGGGATATTATATTTAGTCGGAAGAACTTTGAATTTTGTGGAATATTAGTGTTAGTTAGAATGAACTTGTGATGTGAGGAAATGGTATAGATCTAATTTCACCCTATGGTGGTGAGAGTGGGTATCCTTGAGGAAAGTGTGGTAAGGTATGTTTAATGATTTTAATGCTTGAAGCTTGTCATGACTTGTGTGTAAATAGTTCATGATATTCGAAGGGGTAAAGTCGAATAAGTTGGCTATTACTTCTTAACTCATTGGTAATTTAGTCTTTTGGAATTAGAAGTTTAGTATTGGTTTGAAGACCATGCTTATGATATGTCTATTTTGGAGTAAATAAGAAGTTTCGAATATGGTACCTAGCCATCCTATTAAGCTAGTTCCGTGTTTAGAAGATTATAAGGATTTGAGGATAAACTTAGGAGGAAAGTCTCTTAGTGTTTAGACTATGAAAACTTGAAGTTGCAATAGCATTTCTTTTAAGGATCGAATTAAGCAAAATGGTGATTGGTGGTTGTGGTTAAGGATTTTAGTGGTTCTTTAAAGGTTGCTTGGAAAAATAGTTGTTTTAAATGTTGGACCCTAATGGGAATAATTACCTTGTGGAATTTTGGATTTGGATGACCAAACTTGAGGAATATCCTCATAAGCAAAAACCGATGTATTAAGAGTTTGAAAGAGATAAATAAATTGATTTACGGTTGCATTGCCCTATGTTTGGCAAAAGTTATGTGAAATAAGATTTGTGTGACTAATCTCTTTGAGGTTTTGTGATTCAACTTTTGAGGATGAGAAGGTTCGTTGTTAATAATTTAGGGTAATGAAGTTTTGAAGAAATTGGATTAAAGGATTTCATAGTAAGACCTTTACTTTGTGGTCGTTAACAATCTTGGTTCCCTAATTATAAATATTTTGATGATGGTTTTCAATAAGAGTTTTAAGGAGCTAAGAAGATTAGAGTTCATAATGAATCTTTCATGGTTTGTTAGTTACAAGTTTACCGTACCAATGGACCTTAGAAGATTTTAATTGAATTTGAATAATTGGGAGTTGTTACTTGATGTATCGTGTTTATGAAATATTTTGGTAGGAATCTGACGATTGAAAATGTTTAGGATATATTGCACTCTCTTGAGGACTAGATTCTGGTGCAGTTAATGTTGTTGAGTTACGATAAAACATTTGAAGTATCATAGATGGAAGATAGTATGGTGATTCATTCCTTTCTTTTCTCTCTTTCTATTCGATTTATTCTTTCGAATATTTCGTTCCTTCTATCAATTATCATCTCGTATAGATAGGTTATTAGAAGCTTTAGTTAGAAATTTTAGGTATAGATAGTAGTGTTATTACCTTTACTATAGAATTGTTGAACTAAAAGCTTTTGGAAATTTTATTGATTTCAAGTATTTTACCGTCAAGGAGTGTTGAGACTCGTTATTGGAGACGTTCGATAACTAGTTTTCTCATTAAGTGACGCGAAATTGTATCTTTTGAGTCTTTGACTTGGACGATGAGATTCTTGACTGCAGACGAGAATCTTCCGCCCCATTGATAAGACCATGTATTTTTATTACAAGTATATATTTTAACAGTTTTGAAATAGACCTACATATATGTTACGTTCTTTCTTCTAAGTTTCGAGGACGAAACTTTTTAAAAGGAGGGGTGATTGTAACAACCCGAAATATACCCTATTTTTCTAGTGAAAATATTTACTAACACTTTTCAGTAGAACTTAAGTTTTTAAAATAGGAATTTTTGTTCGGAGTCTTATTTGGAAATTCCGCGTTCGTATTTGGAATTTCTGAGAGATTTCATGAAAAGACCGTTTTTAGTCATCTTTGACTTTTCTTGACTTTTAAGTCGTCTTTGACTTTTCTTGACTTTTTGAAAGTCGTCATTGACTTTTCTTGACTTTTAAGTCGTCCTAAACTTTTCTTGACTTTTAAGTAATCTTCGACTTTTCTCGACTTTTCAGTCAACTTTGACTTCCGTTGACTTTTCCCGACTCGTCTCATAAGTATGAAGACCGAAATTTTATTTAAAAAAATAATATTTCTGATTTATTTTTATTTAGATTTATTAAGATTTATCATAATTTAATATAATTATTTTGAATTTATTCGGAATTTAAAGAATAACGTTTACGGTTTTAAACGAACGTCATTTAACTATTCCCGACTCATCGTAAAGCGCGAAACAAAATCGAAACTCGACTTTGGCATGAGTCACACGCGCCCATGTCATCGTTTTCCACTCACGTTAGATATTTTAATTCTTTTGATTAAATTAATAAGAATATCTAAGATATTTTCAACTTTATCGATCAGTTAACGAAAATTACGCAAATCGCTCAAAATCAGACCCGCTTTCTCTCCTATCCTCACGGTTTTTCTTCTCTCTTTGACTTGATATTTTCTTTCTTTTCATTACAATAACATAATATCTTGATATTTAATTCAATTAACTTAATATCTAATTAATTACGGTAATATAATTATTATACCGGGTCAATTCCATAACAACAATTACAAAACCCAACTCACTATTTTGGCCTATATTTACACGGCACTCATCCACTCATTCCTCCTCACAAACAACTTTTCATCTTTCAACAAATCAAATAAAGATCAAAATATCGCTTTCTTTAATCGTTCTTCGTGTTCTTCGCCGTTCATCATTTGTTCTTCATCGTTCTTGAGCAAAACCTTCATAAAATCTTCATTTCTTAATTAAATCCGTCCTAACTTATATTTCTAGGATCTCCTCTTCGCTCCTCATCTTCACGTACGGTTTATTTTCAATTCCGTCAAAATCGTTTTCAACACTTTAATTATGGAAAATATATTTTTACTTCTAATAATGTTTTTCTTGTCATTTCTTATAGGGGAAGATTTTGAAGACGAGTTTGGTGACTCGTATATATTAGGGGAAGATTAGAAGACGGGTTTCTTAGTTTATACTTCTTATTTTGGTGCTAATTGATTTTTCTAGCTAAGGTAACTATTCCGAGTTACTCGACGAATAAATGTTACATAGCTTTGGTTTACTTTAGTTTTTGGTTCATCTATAGTTTTTGTTCATATGATTATGGTTTTATGATTTTAGTTAGTAACATGATAAGTGGTTGATTTTATTATGTTGTAGGAATTTATGAATATGTTGGTGTCCTTGTTATATTTTTATGATTTCTTCATGATGATGATTGTTGCATGTGGATGGTTGATTGGATGTTTTGAAAAATGGTTGTTTGATGATTAAAACATGTTAGAAATTTAATTGGGGTGGTGGTTGTTGTGGCCGTGGAGGTGGCCGGGTATGGTGGTCTGTGAACCGGCCGGTTCAGGCTGGTCAGACCGGTTCAGGCCGGTCCAGCCGGTCTGGGCTGGTCCTTGGTGGGTCCGGGTTTTGGTCTTTGGGTTGTGTCGATGTTTGATTGTTATGTGGTTGTTTTGACGGGTTTTAATTATGATAAGCATGCGGGAAATAATTAGAAACGGTTTTTATTAAAATTGTCAAAACAGCCATTTTTAGCCAAAACAGGCCTGTGGGCCCATCCAGGCCCATGTGGGGTCCGGCCCAACTCAGCCCGTGGGTCCCACTTTGGGACTTGTGACGGTTTTAGAGTTATCGTCATTTTTATCGCGTTTTGTAATAATTAGCAAGTGAGAAATATTAATAAGTAAAATATTTAATTAAAAAGGTTTTTCATTAAATTATTATTTCTCACATGTTAGAAATTATAGGACGAGATCGTAGTTTAATTTAATATCCTTTTAGTCAAACGGGTTTTGGGGTATGATATAATAATTCACATGTTAGAAGTCTTAATAAAATAACATGAAATGAATATGTTGATTTTATGTCTATGTGGAAAAGACTCTGTTTCTAGCCGGTTTGATCCAACGGGTTTGGGCAAACTAAGATCTAGTCAGCCCCGATTTGACTGATGACCCGTCGCGGGACTCGGGTCGGGGATTTGTCTTCGAGTAAGGTTTTATTTAATTATTGAATTAGCCTTAGTAGATATGCGGCGATATGATATTTGATTATGATTTATATGCAAATTAGTCACATGATAGGATGTTGTTCCCGTGACTGTTTTATTATATGGTTGGTGTCGTGTTGACTAAGTACCCAGAGAGAATTATGAGGATATGGCGTCTTGACCATTCTAATTCTAAATGAGTAGCTTGGACCATGACATTGATAGGCACGTACTATCTTTAACGAGTATATGTTCGCCACTGATAGCGTTGGTGTCCCGGGCCTGGGGGGCTTATCCCCAAGTCGGGGCATGGCATCCTAAGAGTTCCGCTTTGGGAAGGGAGCCAGCTTAAGTACTAGCCATCTCTGCTTAGGGGGTCGCCTAGCAGAGTTTCTTGTGTACGGTTATGTCATGAGACGGGGAAGGGAATAGCTGTTGTCGCTAGGTCTGATCAGTCTAGGACTAGGATGTTTTCCTACCTTGTGGTATAGCCTCGAGTTACAGATGACTATTGGCCGCCCTAGGAACTTATGCCTGTTTATAGAAGTATTGGTCTTTCATGTTTGTATGCTTCTATGAGTTCTAGAAGGTGAGATGCAAGCCGGCTAGGATTGATAGAGTTTGGATTACCGATTGTTAACTGATTCACATGATTACGTGTTGATTAGGGTTTGAGTGTATCAGGGCCATGTTACGTGGTAACCGCTGAGCCAGCATACCAGCTTCCATACCTCGAGTTATTAGTTTATTATAGGTTTCACCTGATAGCTTTCACATGCTAGGTTATTTGTTAGTTATCTGTTTCATAACATGAAAAGCATATCATATATGTTTAAGTTTTGTATTTTCCATATACATTGCTTTTATGTTATTCATGTTTCATCAAACTCGACATTTCGTGGCTGGAGGACTCGGAGTTACTCCCCACTGACTGTGGCTTCCGTGTTTATATTTAATGCGGTCGAACAGGTGGTGTTGCATATTTGGGGTACATGGACGAGCTAGCGAGCGAAGTATTTACCTTGGCCCTATATTCGGTTCATAGTTTGTATATTATTATGCACTCTTTTATTTCCGTATTTATACGGGAGATATGTCTCCCGTCTTGTATATTTCTTTTGTAGAATATTATTCCCGTATTGTAATGACCATTTTTATTTCAGACACCTTCATTATGTATTTAAATTATTTTTTCCTTCCGTAAATTTGAGGGTGTCACAGTTGGTATCAGAGCATTTTTGCTCCCGACGCACGTTTGTGTACCCTTGTATAAATAACTTGACCTTAATAAAATAATAAACTTGTGAGATAGAATGGTAGGATGGGTAGATTAGGATTTATGTTGTAGTCTCTTTGTTTATGCTAATTGTTAGGAGTAACTTAATTTGTTTTGTTTCTTATGAAGACGGTTGGACCTCGGGTAGAAGAGATCGTTGTTACTGCCAACCAGGTCCCTGCTCATAAAGAAGACAATTGCCAAGGAGGCTATGCTTGGGTGGCTAGCCAGATTGCTAGGAGCAATATTACACCTTATGGTGGAATATGTGTTACCTAGAAGGAGTATCCTCTACCGAAGATTTGAAGATTTATAAGCCTAATTGAAGTGAATTCCTTCTTCATCTTTGAATTCTCTTGTCCTTATAGTATTATGCCCTTTTCCTTCCATCTAGGTGCTACTTTCTATTCCAACCTATTTGCCTCTTGAAAATTTCTCCTGATAGTTCCTCCATCTTAACATTGGTATCCTTACCTTCCTCTTGTAACATTTTGTTGGATGTCATACCCATTTGTTTGAGGTATATTATACTTAGTCGGAAGAACTTAGAATTTTGTGGAATATTAGTATTTGTGAGTATAAGCTTGGTGGAAAAGCTTTTGGCTATAGTTCTTAGATTTAAATATATGGTCTTACCTTATGGTATCGGGGACTCGTTTGAAGTAGTAAGGTTTCGTTGGAAGTTGAACCATATTACTTGAGAATTATAGATATAAGCGAGGTTCGATGATGTAATCTATGATAGAAATACCTTGGGATGTGATGATGATGTTTGGCTTAATGTTGCAATATCGTTTTGGGGATCAAAATAATCATAATGATAGTTGGTAGTTGTGGTTAAGAATTTTAGTGATTCTTTAAGTGTTACTTGAGAAATTGTGGTCTTTAAATGTTGGACCCTAACGGGAATAATTACCTTGTGGAATTTTGGATTTAGATGACCAAACTTGAGGAATATTGTTATAAGCAAAAACCGATGTATAGAGAGTTAGAAGGAGCTAAATAATTTGATTTAAGGTCGCATTGCCCTATGATTGGCAAAAGTTAAGTGAAATGAGAATTGTGACTAATCTCTTTTGAGGATTGGTGTTTTAACTTTTGAAGATGAGAAAGTTCATTATTAATAATTTAGGGTAATGAATTTTTGAATAAAATGGATTAAAGGATTTCATAGTAAGCCCTTTACTTTGAGGTGGTTAGCGGTCTTGTTTCCCTAATTATAAATATTTTGATGGTGGTTTCCTGTAAGAGTTTCGATGGAACTAAGAAGATTAGAGTTCGTAATAAATCTTTCATGGGTTGTTAGTTATGGAGTTTACCGTACCGATGGACCTTAGAAGATTCTAATTGAATTGGAATAATTGGGAGTTGTTACTCGATGTGTCATGCTTATGAAATATTTTGGTAGGAATCTGATGATTGAAAATGTGGAGGATAAATTGCACTCTCTTGAGGACTAGATTTTGGTGTAGTTAGTGTTGTCGAGTTACGATCGACATTTGAAGTATCATAGATGGAAGATAGTTTGGTGATTCATTCCTCTCTTTTCTCTCTTTCTATTCGATTTATTCTTTCGAATATTTCGTTCCTTCTATCAAATATCATCTCGTATAGATAGGTTATTAGAAGCTTTAGTTAGAAATTTTAGGTATAGATAGTAGTGTTATTACCTTTACTGTAGAATTTTTGAACTAATCGCTTTTTGGAAATTTTTGATGATTTCAAGTATTTTACCGTCAAGGAGTGTTGAGACTCGTTATTGGAGACGTTCGATAACTAGTTTTCTCATTTGTTGATGCGAAAATGTAGCTTTTAAAGTCTTTGACTTCGGACGTAGATGTTCTTAACAGCGGACGAGAACTTTGTCCGTTTCATTATAGACTCTATATTTTTATTACAGTATTTTTTTAACAGTTTTGATAAGACCTCCATATTGTTTCGTTCCTCTTCTAAATTTCGAGGACGAACTTTTTTTAAAAGGAGGTGATGTAACAAAACCGAAAAGTACCCAATTTTTCTAGTAAAATCATATTTACTAATACACGTTTCCGTAGAACTTAATTTTTGTAAAATATAAATTTTTTTGTTCTGAGTCGGATTTTGAAATTCCGCGTTCGTATTTGGAATCTTGAAAGGAATTTCAAAGGAAATACCGTTTTTAGTCATCTTTGGACTTTTTTGACTTTTAAGTACGTCTTTGACTTTTCTTGACTTTTTAAAGCGTCATTTACTTTTTCTTGACTTTTAAGTCGTCATAAACTTTTCCTGGACTTTTAAAAGTCATTTTTGACTTTTCTTCCGACTTTTAAGTCGACTTTGACTTTCGTTTACTTTTCCCCCGCTTCGCCTGTAAGTTTGAAGACCAAATTTTATTAAAAAAATAATATTTTTGTGATTTATTTTTTCTAAAGATTTTTTTGATTTAGATTTATCATAATTTAATATATTCTTGTACATTTATTTTCGGAATTTTTAAATACTCCCTTTTCACGGTTTTTAACCAGAACTCATTTAACTATTCCCGACTCATCGGAAATCCCCGTACAAACGCGAAACTCGACTTTGGCCAATGAGTCAACGCCCATGTCATCGTTTCCACTCACTTGAGATATTTTAATTGTTTCGATTAAACTAATACAAATATTTAAGATATTTGTAGCTTTATCGATCCGTCCGTTTAATTACGCAAATCGCTCAAAAATCAGACCCGATTCCTACCCATTGCACACGCCCCATGTCACCTATTTTCCACTCATGTTAGATCTTTTAATTAATATGATTAAACTAATAATAATATCTAAGATATTTGTAACTTTATCGGTCTGTCAACTTAAATTCCGCAATCGCTTGAAACCAGACCCGTTTTCTTTTCATTTCTCACGTCTCTTTTCTCTCCTCTCTTAAGCTTGATATTTTCTTTCTTTTCCTTATAATAACATAATATCTTGATATTTAGTTCAATTAACTTAATCGCTAATTATATTTAATCGATTACCGTAATATAATTATTAAACGCGAATCAATTCCGTAACAACAATTTCAAAACCCGACATCCACTTTTGCCTATAACTACCCGGCTCATCCACTCTTCCTACTCACAAACAACTTTTCATTTTTCAACAAATCAAATTAAGATCAAAATATCACTTTCTTTAATCGTTCTTGAGCGTTCTTCGCGTTCTTCATCCGTTCTTCATCGTTCTTGAGCAAAACCTTCCTAAAACCTTCATTTCTTAATTAAATCCGTCCTAACTTATATTTCTAGGATCTCCTCTTCGCTCCCCATCTTCAAGTACGTTTTATTTTAAATTCCGACAAATCGTTTTCAACACTTTAATTATGGAAAATCAAGTTTTAAGTTCTAATAAGGTTTTCTTGTCATTTCTTATAGGGGAAGATGTTGAAGACGAGTTTGGTGACTCGTATATTTTAGGAGAAGACTAGAAGACGGGTTTCTTATTTTCTTAGTTCTTATTATTTTGGTGCTACTTGATTTTAGCTAAGCTAAGGTAACGATTCCGAGTTACTCGACGATATGATGTCACATAGCCTTTAGTTTTTGTTCATGTTATGGTTATTTATGATCTTAGTTAGTAACATAGCCTTTAGCTTTTATTTCTTTGGTTTTTGGTTCATCTTTTATTTTTGTTCATATTATGGTTACTTATGATTTTTTGTAGTAGTATGATAAGATGGATGATTTTTAAGTTGTATGGAATTTATAATATGTTTGTTGTTCTTGATAAATTTGGAGGATTTATTTATAATCATGATTTTTTATATGAATGATGGATGAATTGGATGTTAAAAATGGTTGTTGATTAATTAAAACATGTTAGAAATAATATGGTGTGAGTTGTGGTGGGGGCCGAATTATTGGCTGGAAAAACAGCCCAAACCGGACCAAACCAGACCGGTCCAGGCCGGTTCAGACCCGGTCTGGGTTGGTCCATGGTGGGTCCGGGTTTTGGTCTTTGGGTTGTGTCGATGTTTGATTGTTATGTTGTTGTTTTGACGGGTTTTAATTATGTTAAGCATGCGGGAAATAATTAGAAACGGTTTTTAGTAAAACCGTTAAAAAGGCCAAAACAGCCCATTTTGCCCAAAACAGGCCGTGGGGCCCATCCAGGCCCATGTGGGTCCGGCCCAACTCAGCCGTGGGTCCCACTTTGGGACTTGTGACGGTTTTTGAGTTATCGTCAGTTTTATCGTGTTTTGTAATATTTAGCAAGTGGGAAATGTTAATAAGTAAAATATTTAATTAAAAAGGTTTTTCATAAAATTATTATTTCTCACATGTTAGAAATTATAAGACGAGATCGTAGTTTATTTTGATATCCTTTAAGTCAAGCGGGGTTTTACGTAAGATTTAATAATTCACATGTTAGAAGCTTTATTAAAATAACATTTAATGAATATGTTGATTTTATGTCTATGTGATAAAGACTCTGTTTCTAGCCGGTTTGATCCAACGGGTTTGGTCAAACTAAGATCTAGTCAGCCCCGGTTGACTGATGACCCGTCGCGGGACTCGGGTCGGGGATTTGTCTTCAGGTAAGGTTGTATTTATTTAATGAATTAGCCTTAGTAGATATGAGGCGATATGATATTTGATTATTATTTATCTGCAATTAGTCACATGATAGGATGTTTTTTCCGTGACTGTTTGATTATATGGTTGGTGTCGTGTTGACTAAGTACCCATAGAGAATTATGAGTATATGGCGTCTTGACCATTATAATTCTAAATTCTAAATGAGTATCTTGGACCATGACATTGATAGGCCCGTACTATCTTTAACGAGCATATGGAGTTTGCCGCTTGATAGCTTCTGTGTCCCGGCTTGGTGGGGTTATATCCAAGTCGGGGTATGGCTGCCATTGTTTCCACTTTGGGAAATGGAGCCAGTTTAAGTACTAGCCACCCCCTTTGATGGATCTTCTTAGGGTGTACTCATGTGATTGTATCATGGGTCTTGGATGCGATGTTTTTCCGCATTTCTCTGGGTCTGCGCAGTCTAGGTTTAGGGTTGAGTCGTATCTTGGACATGTTTCTGAGAGGAACCTCTGAGCTAAGATATGTGCTTTGGATCTGGGCCATGTTATTAGTGTAACCGCTGAGCCTAGATTTGTGCTTGGTATTTGGGCCATGTTACCGGAGTGACCGCTGAGCCTAAATATTTAAGTATATCCTACCTCGTGGTATAGCCTCGAGTTACATAAGTAGACTATCGCCGTACTAAGAACTTATGCCTGTTTGTAGAATTATTTGTCTTTCATGTTTGTATGATTCTATGAGTTTTAGAAGGTGAGATGCAAGCCGGCTAAGATTGATAGAGTTTGGATTCCCGATTGTTAACTGATTCACATTATTACGTGTTGATTATTGTTTCAGTGTATCATGGCCATGTTACAGGGTAACCTCAGAGCTAGCATAC
>JAIUZE010030997.1:0-13748 GCA_022085475.1 Heliosperma pusillum | reverse complement strand
TGTTAGGGAAGCTGACAATTGGTGGGCTATCACAAGTGCCACCGCAACTCTTGAAGAGGACTTTAACTGGGCTTGCTTCAAAGCTCTTGTGGAGGGTAGATTCTATCCTAAAGAGCTTAAGCAACAAAGGCTTAAAGAGTTCATTGACTTTAAACAAGGCAACTTGTCAGCTCAGGATTTTACTACGGAGTTTAATAAGCTTGCGCATTTTGCGCCGAGGCTTATCCGAGATGATGAGGACCGTGCGTTCTATTATCGTAACAAGTTGAGTGCCGTCCTGCAAAGTAAAGTGAGGAGGAATACTACCTCCTTTGGAGATCTTTATGATGATGCCTTGTGGGCCGAGAATTCAATGAAGGCTATTAGAGATGAAGCTTTGATGAATAACCCCTCTCCTTCTTATGCTCCTAGACCGAATGTTTATGGGAAGAGGCCGTTTATTCCGTCTCCTTCTAATTCTTATGCTAACAAGAGGAGATTCAATCCTCCTTCCAATGCAAATACAAGAAATCCTACTCCTTTTATTCCTAGAGCTACTTCAAATGTGGCTCATAGGCCTTATGCTCCTCAAGCTCAAGCTCAAGGTCGTCAATGTAACCTCTGTAGACTACCATACCACCCCGGTAGATCTTGTACCAACCGTCCTTATGTGTGCTACTTTTGTCAAAAGGGTGGTCATCGTTACGAGGATTGCCCCGATCGAAAGTTGCCTCCTCCTCCTAAACCTAAGGGTTCCATCTTTGTCATGAGCCGTGCCGAAGCCGATGCTCATCCCGAGATGATTACGGGTATGTTCTCAATCCTAGAGCAACCGTGTCTTATTCTATTTGATACCGGTGCTTCTATGTCTTTTGTGTCATCGTCTTATGCCAATAAATTATCTATCAAGCCTACATCTAGTGAGGATACTCCCATATCCTTACCATCCGGAGATATTATATCTTGTTCTACTCTTTATCCCAATGCTCCAATCTCTATCGCGGGTTCTATCTTTTCCGCTAATCTCCTTTAGTTTCCTCTAGGAGAGTTTGATATAATATTAGGTATTGATTGGTTAGCATTGTATCATGCTAGGTTCGAGTGTCGTGATCAAAAGATTTATTTAAAGAGTCCTTTAGGGGTTAGAATAACCTATAAGGGATCACATCCCCGAAAAGGTGTGTCTGTAATTTCCGCTATGAAATTGGTAAGTATGGTTAGAAAAGGTCACCAAGCATTCTTGTGTGTTGTGACTTCTTCAACTACCTCTTTGCCAAGTATTGAAGATGTGCCTATTGTTCGAGAATTCGTTGATGTATTCCCCGAAGATTTGCCCGGGATTCCTCCCGAGCGTGATGTTGAATTCTCTATTGATCTTGTTCCTGGTTCTGGTCCAATAGCCAAAGCTCCTTACCGAATGGCTCCGACCGAATTGAAAGAATTAAGGAAGCAGCTAGATGATATGATAGAGAAGGGTTTTATTCGACCAAGTGCCTCGCCTTGGGGTGCTCCCGTTCTCTTTGTAAAGAAGAAAGATGGTTCTATGAGGCTTTGTATTGATTATCGTGAATTGAATCGGATTACCATCAAGAATAGGTATCCTTTACCAAGAATTGAAGATTTGTTTGATCAATTAAAGGGTGCTTCTACTTTTTCAAAGATTGATTTGAGATCCGGTTATCACCAAATCCCTGTTCGAGATGTTGATATTCCAAAGACCGCATTTGAATACAAGGTATGGTAATATGGTTTAATGGTAATGCATTTGGATTGATTGAATCTCCCGCTATTTATGGATCAAATGAACCGCCACATTTAGTGAGTATCTTGACAAGTGTTGTGGTGGTATTAATTGTGAATTCTTATTTTCTCCAAGTCCGAAAGAAAGAAGAGCATGATATCATTTGAGGCTTATTTTGAGTGTTAGTCGTCGTAAGAAGTGGTAGATAATTTTTCAAGTGTGAATTTGGTACCTAAAGTGTACATTTCTGGGGCACATGTGATTCTAAAGAGGGTGTTTGTAATGTGTTTGTTGTAAGTTGTATGTAAGTTCATGTGTAATGGTGGGATTCCTCTAAAATTGAGGCCTTTGTTGATGGAAGAGGTCCGACTGATATTAGAGAATTCGAAGTTCTGGTTGATGGTATTACGAGATTGGTCAAAGATTTCTCTAAGCTTGCTAGACCGATATGACTCAGTTATTGAAGAGGAAACAAAATTTCTAGCGAAGAGCTGTTTTTCTAAGATGAGCCTGTTTGTCGACGTGAAATCCGGTTTGAAAGCCAAAGTTGATGATCTTACCTACAAGTCTAAATTCAAGCCAAAACTTCTGAAGTAAGGTAAAGATTTCAAGTTTGGATAAGGTGTTCATTCATTCCATGGTCGTTTATTTGTTCCTAATGCTCTTAATTTGAGGAAGCGAGTTATTGATGAAGCTCACATTTCCCCTTATTCTATTGACCCCGGAGGTGATAAGATGTACAAGGATTTGAAGCTACAGTTTTGGTGGCCGAACTTGAAGGGTGATGTTGTATCTTATGTTGGAAGATGTCTTACTTGCCAACAAGTGAAGATTGAACACAAGAGGCCCGGTGGATTGCTACAACCGTTGGATATTCCGCTATGGAAGTGGGAATATATTTCTATGGATTTTGTTATGGCCTTGCCGAGAACCGTTGGAGGTAAAGATGCCGTTTGGGTTGTTGTTGATCGTTTGACCAAGTGTGCTAAATTTATTCTGATCAAAGAAACTTGGAGTTTGGATCGTTTAGCAAAGGCTTATGTTGATGAAATTGTTAGATATCATGGCATTCCTAAGGAGATTATATCCGACCGAGATCCGAGATTATGTTCGAGATTTTGGAAGGCTTTGCAAGAAGCCATGGGTAGTAAGTTGTTGATGAGTACTGCATTTCATGCCGCTACGGATGGTCAGACTGAGAGGACTATTCAGACTTTAGAAGTCTTGCTTAGGGCTTGTGCTCTTGACTTTCAGTCTAGTTGGGAAAAGAGTCTACCGTTGGTGGAGTTTTCTTACAACAACAGTTATCATGCATCGATCAAGATGGCTCCATATGAAGCTCTTTATGGAAGGAAATGTCGGAGTCCTATATGTTGGAATCAATTGAGTGATGTTCGTGACTTAGGCCCCGATGTTCTTGTTGAGACTATTGATAATGTGAAGGTCATTCGTGATAGAATGAAAGCCGCTCAAGACCGTCAAAAGTCTTATGCCGATATCCGAAGAAGGCCGTTAGAATTTGAGGTTGGAGATAAAGTGTTCTTGAAAGTATCTCCAATGAAGGGTGTTAAACGGTTTGGTGTTAAGGGTAAATTGAGCCCAAAATACATTGGACCCTTTGATATTGTGAAAAGGATTGGTGCCGTTGCTTATAAGTTGGATTTGCCCCCGAATTTGGCTAAGGTTCATAATGTATTCCATGTTTCTCAATTGAGAAAGTATGTTAGTGATCCAAGCCATGTCTTTCAAGTTGAAATGCCCGAGCTTGAACCGAATTTATCCTTTGAAGAGAAGCCGATTCGTATCCTAGATCGCAAGGATAGGAAGTTGAGAAGTAAAGTAGTTCCTTTAGTGAAAATCTTGTGGAGAAGTGCTAATGTCGAAGAAGAGACTTGGGAAACGGAAGCTTCTATGCGTAGTAAATATCCGAGTCTATTCGAGTAAGGTATTTTTCTTTCCCTCAAGTTTCGAGGGCGAAACTTTTTAAAAGGTGGGGTGATTGTAACACCCGGAAATGTACCCTATTTTTATAGTGAAAATATTTTACGGATACTTTTCAGTGAAATTTAGTTTTAATCGTAAATTTAATTTTCCGAGTCGAATTTAGAATTTTCCGAGATGTAAGCCCTAGTGAGTGTATTCGGTTGCCTAAGAGTGTCTTCCCCAAGTCTTTGTATCACATGATGGATTCGGACTTGTAACTCTTATGCTCTTATCATTTTATATTGAATTGCCTATCTGTCCTTATCGTATCTCACATGTATATTCTTATGTATGCATGCCTTTACTTTTGTATTTCCTTCTATGTACTTTTAATGTGATATGGCTGGGAGAACACGGAGTTACTCCCCACTGATTGTGGCGTTCATGTTTTTCATGGATGAACAGGGTTCTTGCATGGATGGCTTTTTGCTTATGCTATTTTGGGTTCGGGTGTGAGCTAGCGGGCGTTGTCCCTGGAAGATTTACCTCTAGTCGTTATTTAGCTAGTTTGCTAAACACTTGTTCTTTGCTAACATTTTGAGAGACTCCGTCTCTTTGTTGTATTCCGTACTTAGTTTGTAATGTTTTGACACTCCTCGTATTTTCTACCTTGCATGTATAAAAGTTTTTAAAATACAGTATTTCCGCAAATTAATTCACATGCTTGTATGTTTTATATTTCCGCATTCGCGAGGGTTGTCACACCAGTGGGCCGGCTGCCGGTGTCACCACCGGCTGGCACTCCACTTCCAACCTTGTAACAACCCGGATTTTTAAAACAAAAGAAATAACTTAATAATAAATAATCCATCAGAGTACAAAGATGAATAGGGTTAAGGTGGCGGAAACACCTGACCAATCCGGATCGATATTCAAATCCAAAACTAAACTAATACATTATTAACAGTTCTTAACTTAATTAAATTCCTAAATAAATTATTCTTCTCGCCACAAGTCTTTCCAGCACAACATCAAGACAAGCAGCAACCAATTCAACCTGAGAATGGGGGTCGACAATCAATCGGGAGTAACTAGATGCTCTCCCAGTCATGTTTACAACAGGCTGAATTAATAACAATCTATAACAACAGACAGTAATCATAAATGACATGTGAAGCAATTTATACAACATGATACGCAACTAAACTTACCATGAGACGGGACCACAACTTACATGAATGAAATCCTGCAGACCTAGACCATATGCAACCACTAGACAATGAATACATTCAAGACCCAAAGTAGCACACGATCTATAGCAACATAAGGCACAATGCTAGCAACAAAGCATAGCGAATAGAGCGAACGCCTGTTAGAGCGTATAACCACTGCCTCTAACTTGACAGAGCGTATAACCACTGCCTCTGTCGGTTGTGGAGCGTATCACCACTGCCTCCACGGTACTATGTATAGCGTATCACCACTGCCTATATGCCTAAGACCTGGCCAGACCTCTCGATGCATTAACTGTACATCAAACGACACTCGGGACCCAGAGCATTTAACTGATGTCTCTGGCCACCCCCGAACATAGACCAAATAAACCTCCGAAGGGCGGCTCTTGATTCATTCCGATAGTATTTAACTGATACTACCGTCATCTATTCGAACTAAGCAACAAACAAATGCACAGTTTAACTGACTGTACAAAACATGCGTGAACAACATCACGACTCAACTCAGTACAACAGTTTAACTGACTGTCCAAACTCAACTCATAGAACAGTTTAACTGACTGCTCTACTCCTCAAAGAATGAGAGTAGCCAAGATAATATGCAAACATAGCGTTATAGTTCAACTAACCATAACACCACACATAAGCAAGCACATATAACCAAAGGTTATAATATCTTGACCTATAACATTACACCTCAACGGTCATATTATAGTTCGAGCTACCATAACACCAAACACAGAAGCATATAACAACTCAAAGTTATAATACCACCAAATATAACCTTCACTTACCCTTAGTGAAGTTATAGTAACTTCAGCTATAACCTCCACTCAACTTTAGTGAAGTTATAGCAACTACAGTTATAACTTTGGTTAAGCTTGTCAGGTTATAGTATCATCAACCATAACCTTCGCTTAACTCTAGCAGAGTTATAGTACACCACCTATAACTTTGGTTAAGCTTATCAGGTTATAGTATCATCAACCATAACCTTCACTTAACTTTATCAAAGTTATAGTACCTTCAGCTATAACCTTCACTCAACTTTAGTGAAGTTATAGCAACTTCAAGCTATAACTTTATACGTGCGAGGTTATAGTATCATCAACTATAACTCTCTTCCATCACGGGTTAGTCCTCTATAACAAATTCACCGAGGGTTCGACTCCACGGTACAAGCCGCCATGTCACCACAACGAGTCTTGTTATAGTACACCGCACCATAACGTCACTTTCAAAGTTATAACTCAAATAGGTATAACTAGGGTAGCTTACATGCAAAGTTATAGTAACTTCAGCTATAACCTTAATGATGTAAACCAAAACCCTAATTTCTCAACATAAGCAAACCCTAGCCTCTCCCACAAGGAGGAGGCCGAAACCCTAGGCCACGGCAACCTCACGGCCGCGCCACCACCAACAACGCTAGGGTTCGCGAGTTGAACCCTAGTTCGCGCACCAAATAAATAATTGAAAATAGAATAACAACATAAATATTAAATGCAATTAAACATGTTAATCATAAGCATAAATAACCACACAAACAATTAATCATACAATCAATCATTATATCATGTTAATAATTCACTTTCTGTAAACACAATTAAAGGAAAACACCTAGTTACCTTTATTACGCAATATTGACCGCAAGAATAATCTTCATCTTCATAAAAACGCAATTAATATAGTCCTACACGAATCCTCCTCTAAATCGCCCCAAAAGAAAGACATCTTCTTCTTATTCGTCTTACTTACCCATTAATATAAAAACCCTAAAGGTAGGTCTAAACTCCATACAATCGAGTCCCTTAAAAATATTATGAATAGAATATATTGTAGAGGTAAGAGCCAAGATTGTAAATATATAATTTATATTTGATTTGGATGAAGAAAGTTGCATAACAATGAAGTTAAAGGGAGAAAATAAGAATGGAGGATGAAAGAGAGGTGCTGCGGCACGAACGTATGCAGGGGAAGAAAAATAGATTGAGCAACCTACTTGCTAGGTTAGATTTTCTATTTATAAGAGAGTTCAAGTGGGCTTTTGACCCATTAGCTCACAAGATGGAATATCCAATTACAAATCAAGTTTAGTATAATTAAAACGCTCAAAGAGTTTATATAGGAGAAATAGCTATTAAATTAAAATAGTAAATTCGTGCACGGACATTTTAACCCATCCAAATTAGGTAAAAGCAGAAAATAACAAAATAGAGATCGTAAACGTTAAATACAAAATAAATAATTAAACTCGAGAGATAATTAATTTAATAAATAAATTTCCGAATAAAATTATTATAAAACACGGGGTGTTACAGACCTTCCTCTTTCTTCTTTTCTTATTTTCTTCTTTGTGTTTAGTCTTGTGACGGTTTCTCGGTTCTCATCCCGTCTCGTCTTTGTCTTAACATATTTCCTATAAAATGAGACGGAATTAAATGATATGGGAGTACACGGAATGGGGGCCAAATTACGATAAAACCGACGCTAAATTAAACTAAATGCAATGAAACATAAGAAAATAAAGAGGGGAAACGGTCTAAAATAATCGTATATCAGGAGGCGCAGCTGCTACTGCGTTTCTTCTCGACGTCTGATGTCTGCTAAAAAGGTTTTCTTTTAAAAATCGGTTTTGAACTTACTTCTGATGTGAATTATAAACATTAATTGCGCGGAAAAAAAAATACAAAAAAAAAAATGGGTTTACACCCTCAGACTTACATGTTTGACGAAACGAGATTAACTAAGTTAACATTTAGTGATTGCTCGACTCGAATGTACGTAGAAAGTGCTCTCGTTACAGGATATAGATTGATTGATTGAATTGGTCGATTGTGTAGTGGTCAAATTGGTCGGTCATGCAACGTGACGGGTACCTATAATGATCTGAACTTACGTGGTTGCTTTATCCACTACAAAAAAGGATTTCATTAGCGACGAAATATTTGCGACGGAAACAAATTCCGTAGCTAAAAAACCTTTGCAACGGATCCTGCGACGGAAATAGAAACCTGCGACGGAATTGCGACGGACATTCCGTAGCAGAGTTTCCAGCCATGGCGCCTAGAATATTAACATGGCGGGAACTTCTGCGACGGAAGTTCCGTCGCAAATTGTAAACTTGCGACGGATATTCCGTCGCAGGTTCAAATAGTTGACTGAAATTTCACAACTGCCAAAGCCAGGTGGCAACTTTCTCTGCGACGGAAAATCCGTCGCAACGATTTTTTAATATTAAATGGTGCGACGGACTTGCGACGGAAATTCCGTCGCAAGGTTTTTTTGATATATCCAGCAGCCGAGGTCTTTCCCCGTATTTCATTTTACATAAACCAATTAAAATTCCGTCAACCCTACCCAAGACCCCACCGGCGCCACCCTAACCCAAGACCACCGGAGCCACCACAAACACCACCGGAACCACCACCTACACCACCAGAGCCTTCAATTGGTACGCCCCTCTTTCTCTCTCTCTCCCTCTTCTTAATTTTATTTTTCAGATCTACCACCCCCTCCCCTTGCCTGCCGCCACCACTCCCTCCCTACTACCGCCACCCCCTCTCTGCCGCCGCCACCCCCCTCCCTGCCGCCGCCCCCACCCCATCTTTCCTCCCTCCTTTGAATTGTTGTAATTATTAATATAGTATAATTATTATTACTCCCTCCGTCCCGGTCATTTGTCTACCTTTACTTTTGTCACAATTATTAAGGAAATGTTGTTCATATATGATAGACTTAGTACCCGTTTAAGAATTACACATTAGGTGTAATTCTTGAATAGTCCCCGTTTTGGGACTGTCTTTGAATCTTTCATGCCATTTAGGTGGTAAATACTAATTATTTTTTTAATTGTTATTTGACGATTAATTTTGGTTGACAGTTCCTTTAATGTTCTCTGAATACATAATTCGAGTGACAAGTCATTCAACATTGTGTATTTGGAGAACTGTAGGGAACTGCTGCCGAATTTTCGTCTCATAACAATTAATTAAATGATTAGTATTTACTAATGGTATGAAAGATTCAAAGATGGGTTTAGGTTGGAGAGATAAGGACCCCATGAACTCGAATATTTTTTTTTTTGCAGGTGGAAGATGTTGTTGTCGTCGTTGTTGTTGTTGTTGTTGTTGTTGTTGTTGTTGGAGGTTGGAGGTTGGAGGTTGGAGGTTTTTTGTTGTTTGTTGTTTGTTGTTTGTTGTTTGTTGTTTGTTGTTTGTTGTTTGTTGTTTGTTGTTGTTGTTGTTGTTGTTGTTGTTGCTATTAGTAAACTTTTAGTTCTTGTACATACATGTTTGTTAATTCATGACAACTTTGAATAGTTTAGTTTTTCTCTATATGACGGGCGGACGACGAAGAAGAGGTAGTTGTAGTAATGTAGAAGACAGAGCGCAGGAGGATGAGAATGAACAAGTGAATGACAGGAACGTGCCACCGACACTGGTGGATACTACTACTCGCAGAGTCCGCCTCGATCCGGATGAGGAAACAGGTGTATGGTAAGACTAGTTCACTTTTACTTTAATTGTTTAATTATAATTATGATTATTCAAAAATCATAATACTTATATATAATGTATTTAACTATGATCATTAATTTCAGGTTCAGTGACTCAGATGTGGTTAAACTGATTTCGGAGACCATAATTTGCGGGTACAAGGAGCATGCGCCAAATTGGAAAGAGGCGTCAAATAATTTGCGGTCGTCTTGGTGGAACTGGTTTGAGGTATTATTATTTAAAATATTATAATTATAACTATTTAAATTTGTTTTTCTCAATTTATCTTTTCATTTATTTTTTTTTTGTTTATTTACTTAATATTTTCCTAACTTTATGTTTTTAATCATGACAGCAAAGGGTTTCTTTCGATCCTCGCCATACAGATATGGTAAGGAAATCTTGGGAATACGCCATGAAGACCCGTTTACGTCATATGATCTACCGAGCCTCGCAGAAAGACGAGGAGCACAGGCCGAGTTGGATTCCTTTGGACTTATTTAGAAAGCTTAAGAATAGACCTGTCGAAGATCCTGGTTTCGTTGCGAGATCTGAATCAGCCGCGGCTAATCGTAGGTCGGGATGTGAAGAGAAGGGAAAGGCGTTACCTACTCACATTATGGGTAGAAAAACCACCTTGAGAATCATGGACGAAATGGTAAATATAAATCTTCAACTGGTATCCCAAATGCTGTGCAAGTCTTAGAGAAGACAAAGAAGCACAAGTTCCGTGGATGGTTATAAAAAAAACCAGCTGAACTCTATGTAAGTTATGCATTTTTTTGTTAAGTGATTTATGTTTATTTTGTCATTTATATATTTAATTACATTAACTACTTAATTTAAATAACAATTACTAATTCTAAACTTGTTTGTGATGCAGAATAAGATCATGTCAAAGAACTCTGAACTTCAAAGTCAAGGAGTCGAAAACATCGACGATAATGAGATCTATTATGACGAGACTGGATTTGACGAGAAAGGAAGATGCTACGGATTGGGACCAGCGGCGGATTATTTGTTTGACCATCATAGGCACTCTGTTGCTACCTCAAACCCGACTCAGTGCAACCCAAGTTTGGCTACTAAGCTGTCAAA
Organism: Heliosperma pusillum; assembly: GCA_022085475.1. Lineage (NCBI taxonomy): Eukaryota > Viridiplantae > Streptophyta > Magnoliopsida > Caryophyllales > Caryophyllaceae > Heliosperma > Heliosperma pusillum. The sequence continues at coordinate 3,273 of JAIUZE010030997.1, read as the reverse complement.
GGAGAATGCTGCACTTAGACAAGAGCGCGACGAGCAGGCTCAATGGATTAAAGCTATAGAAGAGTACTTGAGTCAGGTTTCAAGAAATTCTACTCAAAACTGTAGAACTGGAGGTCCTAACCAGGATCGAGACGACTTTGATAATGATGGCGGCGATAATGCTAGGCCCAACCCATTCAGCCCTTTCCCTCCATTCACTCCGTGTGGTTGAGTGATTAGTTAACTATTTGGAACTTAGAACATTTTATTTGTATGACTTTAATTACTTTTATGATATAAAATCAAAACTTTGTTCGGTTTTGTGTTACATTAGTAACTTTGTTGGACGCGTAACTGCTGGAAAAATTCTGTAATTTGCAGGTTTTTTGTCGTTTTAACGCGTATAGAGGGGATGCAGGAAACAACCAGTTCCTGGAAAATACAGGCCTTATAGCGACGGAATATCCGTCGCAAAAATTGACTGACTTACAGCCAAGTCAAACATAAAGTCAACATTTGCGACGGAATTTCCGTCGCAAATGTTGACTTTATGTTTAACTTGGCTGTACAGGTGGCAGTCAAGTCAAACAATCAGTCAACATTTGCGACGGAATATCCGTCGCAAACGTTGACTTTATGTTGGACTTGGCTGTACAGGTGGCAGTCAAGTCAAACAATCAGTCAAGTCCGTCGCAAAAATTGACTATCCGTCGCAAAAAAGTGCGACGGATTATTCCGTCGCAATTACTGCTGTTTGCGACGAAAATAAGCGACAGACACTATCCGTCGCAAATCCGTCGCAAATCAGTCTTTAGCGACGGAAATTCCCTATCTGGCGACGGAATAATCCGTCGCAAAACGAACTTTCATTTGTAGTGATCAAGCATGTAGGTGTCAAAAACTTAGAGCAAAGTCTAGAATGCAAAGAGAGAAGAGAAGAGCGGAACACTCGCCTGCCAAAAAGTGAGATCGGAGGTCTCCTTTTATACTAGAAAACATGAAGAGTTTTGGAATAACTCAAGCTTTGGAAAGAAATCACGAAAATATTCTGGAAACGGAGAAAACAGGCTGGAGAAGGGGCGCAGTAGGTAGGGCTGAACAAAAATATACGATACGGTTTTATTATATGGATACGATACGGTATACGGTAGTAATTACACGAATTTCCGGGTACAAGATACGAATTTCCGGGTATACGATACGGTTTTTAATTAAACCGTATCGGGTCCGGGTCGGGGAAAATCAAAACCGGGTATATGATTTTTAACACGGTTTACTTAAAAATAACCAAAAAAAGGTTGTATGTGAAACTTTGGGTTTGATATGGACTATTTGTGTGAAACGTTGTGGGCCAATCTTTGGATGTGAAACTTGCAATGTATGTAACTACTTTGTGGGTGTCAAAGTTTTATGTGAAGCGATGAAAGTTTGAATTTTGTAATCTCAAAACTAACTTTGCAAGTTGTTATGTTTAGTAATAATAGGGCGAATAGATTATATAGGCATCCTAGTAATGGGTCGTTACTAATTTTGTGAAATCAATTTTTGATTTTTGACCATTATTAATTAAACCGGATCCGGGTATACGGTTTTCGGGTACCCGGTTTAACCGGGTATACGGAAACCGGGTACCCGGTTAAACCGGGTCGTATCCGGGTATTAATTTTTAGCCTTAGAAAAACCGGGTACCCGATACGGTTTTTAAAACCGTATCAGGTACCCGGTTTTGCTCACCCCTAGCAGCAGGAGCTGTGATAACACTATATTTTACCAATTTTTAACCCACATTTTGTCTCTTATTTTATATAATTAATCACTCGGGTCAACGTTTTTACTTATTTTATTCTTATAATAACGTATTAGTCGATTATTTTTAAATAATGATTGTTTATACTATTTCTCGGAATTTCGGTACTGCTCTCGTATTTTATGTTTTAGGTATTATGTTCGAGTAAGAAAAGCGGTCCAAGAAGAATTAAAGCAGGACAGAATCTAAATGGGCCAAATAAAGACATCATGCTCCTGTTTTCATTTTTGTTCCCTCACAAATTGGAGTATGACTTGGGTTGCCTCATTGGGCCTAGCCGTGGCATGTCTCATTTGTTGAGGCTCCAAATTGTCAAAAGGTGGGGCTGTTTTTTGGGAGACAAAGGCTATGTTCTTTTGGACTGAATTTGTCTGAACTGAACTTAATGGAGCTGAATTGAACTGAACTGAACTTAATAGAGCTGAACTGAACTAAACTTAATGGAGCTGAACTGAACTGAACTTAATGGAGCTGAACTGAACTGAAATAACAAAAAGATAACAATATTATTATTATTATTATTATTATTATTATTATTATTATTATTATTATTATTATTATTATTATTATTATTATTATTATTATTATTACTACTACTATTATTATTATTGTTACTATTATTGTTATTAGTATTGTTAGTATTGTTATTATTGTTATTATTGTTATTATTGTTATTATTGTTATTATTGTTGTTATTATTATTATTGTTGTTATTATTATTATTGTTATTATTGTTATTATTGTTATTATTATTATTATTATTGTTGTTATTATTATTATTATCATTATTTTTTTTTATTATTATAAGATGCGCGCAGATTTCATTAAAATAAAATGAAAACTTTACAAGAAGTTGGTGGGGAGCCGAGAGACAATCTGGGCCCCCACCCCCTTAGCTATAGAAAACTAAGCCTAGTAAAGATATAAGCGGCCACCCGAGCCCCAGCATCCTGAGATACCGAGAATTTCTGGATCCGCTTGAGCAAGTCAACAGACAACAGCATCCGAGCCCAGCTCTTCGAGCGAAGAAAAAGAGAAGGGTAGGAAACCATAGCCAGCAGCCGCGCATAAATCTCCATACTTAGCACATTTGCGCTGAGCAGCATCAGCGACAACCCGTCCCGGCACAAAATCGGACATCCCAGTCTGAGTCAAGGGGGAAGACCCTGTCAAATCAACACACACATCACGCCCTCTGTCCCAGGAATAAAGTAGCAAATCCGCAGGACGAAGAGATCTGCCATGCCCGTCAACCAAACCGATATCAACCTCCTTGCCCGTAGAAATACCAGACCTTTGCATATTATATTAATATAATCTAAATAATCAAATAAGATATAAAAAAAAATATTATAGTAATATAATAAAAAATATAATATTAATATGAATGATAACATCATTAATTATAGTAATAAATTTATATAAAATTAAGTAACCAAAATATAAATATGATAAGTATAATATAATAATATAATAATATAAACAAT
>JAIUZE010030996.1:0-12638 GCA_022085475.1 Heliosperma pusillum | reverse complement strand
AGGTGCCTTAAAGCCACTGGAAGTAAACGCTCCATAAACACGTGACAATCATGACTTTTCAATCCATGTAGTTTCAACTCGTGTTTATAAACACATCTACTCAGATCTGAAGCATAACCGTCCGGAAATCTCAAATTGGATATCCAATCACACAACACCTTCTTTTGTTCTTTATTCAAAATGAGTGAATCCATTTTTCGCTGTTTAGAACAAACTGTCAACATGTCCTCTTGTGCCTGTGGGGTAAACTTTGTCTTGTTTTTCACATCCATCACCGTGTGAATCAGTTGCTCGAAAAAGTTTTTCTCGATATGCATTACATCAAGGTTATGACGAATTAATAGTGTTCTCCAATAAGGAAGTTCCCAAAAAATGCTTTGTTTCCACCACCCAATTCGCGAGAATCTTTTAACGAGTCCAATTCAGCTTTACTTGCATCCACAATTTTGGGAAAATGCTTCACACAATCCCACACTTCTTCACCCGTTAATCTCGTAGCAGCAAAATCTTTCTCTACTCGTTCTTTTCGAAAATTAACTTTATCTTTGCGGAAAACATGATCTGGTTGTAAAAACTGTCTATGACAATCAAACCAACTCCATTTTCTACTTTTATAAAGCCAAAACGACTAAGTCTCCTTCTCCATACAATATGGACACGCATGTTCACCAGCAGTTGACCAACCCGATAACATGCCGTAAGCAGGAAAGTCATTGATAGTCCATAATAGTACGGCTCTAAGATCAAAGTTCTGCTTTCTAGAGACTTCGTATGTGTACAACCCTGTCTCCCACAACTGCTTCAACTCGCGAATTAACGGTTGTAAATAAACGTCAAGGTGTTTTTTGGGACTAAACGGACCGGGTACAAGTAATGATAGAAACATAAACTATCTTTTCATACATAGCCAGGGTGGTAAATTGTATGGAGTGAGCATTACAGGCCAGCAGGAGTACGACTTTCCACATGGGCTAAAGCCCCAAAAGCCCCAAAGCCCAATCATAATAGTCATCGCAAAAGCCCCAAAGCCCTAGGTGTTTTCGTACTTCTTGTTCGGCCAAAAAATTTCTATTTCTACACTTTACACATGGGCACCTAATTTCCTTACATCTACCGTAATCTTCTTGTTTCTTAACATAATTAATGAATTCATTAACGCCCATTACAAACTCATGCCTTAATTTTTTTATTACAATCCAATCTTTCATACATCCACGCCCGTTGTACTCTTTTCATTTCAAATCTACATACACGTTTATAATTATTATTATCGACTTAAATAAATATTCAAAACAATAACAACAAGAACTAAAAGTTTACTAATAGCAACAACAACAACAACAACAACAACAACAACAACAACAACAACAACAACAACAACAACAACAACAACAACAACAACAACAACAACAACAACAACAACAACAACATAAAACAACCTCCAACAACATCAACAACAACACTACAACAACCTCCAACAACGGTTACAACAACAACAACAACAACAACAACAACAACAACAACAACAACAACAACAACAACAACAACAACAACAAACAACAACAACAACAACAACAAACAACATCAACATCAACAACAACAACAACAACAACAACAACAACAACAACAACAACAACAACAACAACAACAACAACAACAACAACAACAACAACAACAACAACAACAACAACAACTATCTAACATCTTCAACCTGCAAAACAAAACAATATTTCGAGTTCATGGGTCTTTATCTCTCCAACCTAAACCCATCTTTGAATCTTTCATACCATTAGTAAATACTAATCATTTAATTAATTGTTATGAGACGAAAATTCGGCATCAGTTCCCTACAGTTCTCCAAATACACAATGTTGAATGACTTGTCACTCGACATATGTATTAAGAGAACATTAAAGGAGCTGTCAACCAAAATTAATCGTCAAATAACAATTAAAAAAATAATTAGTATTTACCACCTAAATGGCATGAAAGATTCAAAGACAGTCCTAAAACGGGGACTATTCAAGAATTACACCTAATGTGTAATTCTTGAACGGGTACTAAGCCTATCACATATGCACAACATTTCCTTAAAAATTGTGCCAAAAGTAAAGGTAGACAAATGACCGGGACGGAGGGAGTAATAATAATTATACTATATTAATAATTATAACAATTCAAAGGAGGGAGGGAAAGATAGAGTGAGGGCGGCGGCAGGGAGGGGGTGGTGGCGGCAGGCCACGGCGGCGCCGACAGGGAGGGAAAGAGCAGAAAGAAGGGAAAGGGGAAAAGGAGGAAAGACGAGGGGGGCGACAGATCCGGCCAAGGGAGGGGGGGGGAGGGTGGCGCCGGCAAGGAGAGGAAGAAGGTGGCGCCGGCAAGGGGATAGGGTGGTGGCGCCGGCAAGGGGAGGGGGTGGTAGATCTAAAAAATCAATTTAAGAAGAGGGAGAGAGAGAGAAAGAGGGGCGTACCAGTTGAAGGCTCCGGTGGTGTAGGTGGTGGCTCCGGTGGTGTAGGTGTTGGCTCCGGTGGTCTTGGGTTAGGGTGGCGCCGGTGGGGTCTTGGGTAGGGTTGGCGGAATATGGGTTTTGTATAATGAAACACGGGGAAAGCAGAAAGTCTGTTTGGATATATCAAAAAAACTTGCGACGTAATGTCCGTCGCAAGTCCGTCACAATTATAATATAAAAAAAGCCTTGCGACGGAAATTTCGTCGCAAGATCCGTCGCATAATATCTTGCCACCTGGCTTTCCAGTTGTGAAATTTCAGTCAATGATTTGAACTTGCGACGGAATGTCCGTCGCCAAGTCCGTCACAAGTACGCAATTCCCGCCATGTGAAATTTCTAGGCGCCATGGCTGGAAACTCTGCTACGGAATGTCCGTCGCAACTCCGTCGCAGGTTTCTATTTCCGTCGCAGGATCCGTCGCAAAGGTTTTTTAGCTACGGAATTTATGTCCGTCGCAAATATTCTGTCGCTAATGAAATCCTTTTTTGTAGTGAAGGATGCGTCGAATTGTATAACATTCACATGGACATCCCTTAAAGAGTTTAAAGATCTTATCCACTACTGATTGTCCATGTGATGCTTGTTATCAAGGAAAATTAATTATCAGACCATCTTTAATGAAAGTTGGTGTTGAATCTCCAAATTTTTTACAACGAATTCAGGGTGATATATGTGGACCAATTCACCACATTAGTGGACCATTTCGATATTTTATGGTTCTAATTGATGTCTCAACACGGTGGTCTCATGTTTGTCTACTTTCAACTTGTACGGTTTCATTTGCAAGACTTCTTGCACAAATTATTAGACTAAGAGCTCAATTTCCAGATTTCAATATTAAATCATTTCGTCTTGACAACGCTGGTGAATTTACATCCAAAACATTTGATGAATATTGTATGTCACTCGGTATTGATGTTGAACACCCAGTTGCCCACATGCACACTCAATTTCCAGATTTCAATATTAAACGATTGCAATTGATAGCCCGACTATTAATCTTAAGGTCGAAGTTACCATTTTCAACATCGAGTCATGCAAGATTGCATGCAGCATCACTAGTACGTATCCGACAAACCAGTTATCAACAATACTCTCCCGTACAACTGTTATTTGGGCATCAACCAGAGATATCTCATCTTAGAAGTTTTGGTTGTGCGGTGTATGTTCTAATAGCTCCACCACAAAGAGCAAAAATGGGTCCTCAACGTAGACTCGGTATATAGGTTGGATATGATTCTCCCTCCATCATCAGATACTTAGAGCCCCTAACAGGAGATCATGATAATATAAATGTGAACTTGAAGTTCAAAGGATCATACACTTGCAGAATATTTCAAATAGAATGCCTGATGCATTTACTGATACGGGAAGGGTGACAAAATCGCATATACATGCTGCAAAAGCTCCAGCAAAAGTACGTATCACAGAAGGAGATCATGATAATATAAATGTTTCCAAGCCACGATTAAAGCGTGGTCGGCCTCTTGGTGCGAAGGATTCAGCTCCACGAAAAAAGAAATCGGGAGTTGTCATTTCGAGAAAAGACGATCTCTCTGAAAACTTGATCGAACTTTCTAACACAAATGAACAAGTTGCACCTGAAGAGGCACATATAGCTCAAAACAATGAAATATCTATAAATTATACTGGTACAAAAGAAAATTGGGATAGGAATAAAACTATTCCCAATAGTTAATTTGCTTTTACAATTGCTCTAGATGCCATAGAGCATATTGATGATCTTGAACCACAATCTGTCAAAGAATGTCAAAATAGAAATGATTGGCTTAAGTAGGAGGAAGCAATCCAAGCAGAGTTCAACTCATTAGCAAAGCGAAAAGTTTTTGGTCCAAATTGTTGAAACTCCTAAAAATATAAAATCTGTCGGATACAAATGGGTATTTGTACAAAAACGCAACGAAAAAATGAAATCATGAGACATAAAGCTCGACTCGTTGCTCAAGGTTTTTCACAAAGACCAGGTATTGATTACGAAGAAACTTATTCCCCAGTAATGGATGCAATCACATTTCGTTTTCTAATTAGTTTGGTAGCTTCAGAAAGGTTAAATATGCGTCTTATGGATGTAGTCACAACATATCTTTATGGATCACTTGATACTGACATCTATATGAAAATTTCTGAAGGATTTCATATACCTGAAGCAATTAAGACCAATGAACGAAATATGCACTCAATTAAACTCCAAAGAGCTCTATATGGACTAAAGCAATCTGGAAGAATGTGGTATAAGCGTCTTAGCGAGTATTTGCTAAAAGAGGATACACCAATAATGCTATTTGTCCATGTGTCTTCATTAAGAAATCTAACTCAGGATTTGCTATAATTGCGGTATACGTTGATGATCTAAACCTTATTGGGACCCTTGAAAATCTCACAAAAACTGGTGATTATTTAAAAAGGGAATTTGAAATGAAAGACCTTGGTGAGACAAAATTTTGTCTTGGATTACAAATTGAACATACCCTAAATGGATATTTGTTCATCAATCCGCATATACACAAAAACTCCTAAAGCGCTTTTACATGGACAAAGCGCATCCATTAAGTTCACCAATGGTTGTGAGATCACTTGATGTAAATAAATATCCTTTTTCGTCCTAAAGAAAATGGTGAAGAAACTCTTGGCCCAGAAGTACCATATTTTAGTGCAATTGGTGCTCTCATGTACCTCGCAAATTGTACAAGACCTGACATTGCATTTTCAGTCATTTTGTTAGCAAGATATAGTTCTACTCCAACTAAAAGACATTGGAATGGGGTTACGCACCTTTTTCGATATCTTAGCGACACTACTGATTTAGGCTAATTCTACTCTCATAGTCCTAAATCAAAACTAGTTGGATATGGAGATGCAAGTTATCTATCTGATCCACATAAGGGAAGATGACAAACTGGATATTTGTTCACTTATGGAGATACAACTATCTCTTGGCGGTCAGTGAAGCAAACAATCGCTGCAACTTCTACAAATCATTCTGAGTTACTGGCAATGCATGAAGCAAGTCGTGAATGTCTTTGGTTACGATCTATGATACATCATATTCAGGATTCATGTGGACTTCATTCAATTAAAGACTCGTCAACAGTATTATATGAAGACAACGCTGCCTGCATTGCACAACTTAAAGAAGGTTTTATTAAAGGATATCGAACAAAACATATCAGCCCGAAGTTTTTCTTCACACATGATTTGCAGAAACAGGGTGAAATTGACATCCAACAAGTACGCTCAAGCGACAACCTAGCAGATCTCTTCATTAAAGCATTGCCTACTTCAAAATTCAAAAAATTGGTCTTTAAGATATGAATGCGTCGATTAAAGGACTTATAAACCAAGGTTTTTGTTATTATCCGAAAGGGGACGTCATCATTGGATATACTAAACTGTACTCTTTTTCCTTCGTCAAGGTTTTGTCCCACTGGGTTTTCCTTGTCAAGGTTTTAACGAGGCAGTATAAAATATATCCAGTATTACCTTAAAGTTCAAAGTCTTTACTGTTTTGAATAAATGCTCTGATACACTACTGGTCATCATGGGGAGTGTTGTAAATGCAGTAAGTATAAGAAAGATATTAGGGCAAATCTTTGTATTCCTCCTATAACTAAGATGTCATTGTATCAAAGCCATATATATGTAGAGACCATCTCATTTGTTCATTACACATATTGAATAAGAAATTCACTCTCTTCTTACTAATCTATAACAAATCTTAGGTTTTTGTTTGCATAGATTTTAGAGGGAATGATTTTGAAGACAAAGTAATCACTTCTTATCCATTATTGTTGAAGACAAGCTCACTCCGCCTATCGAAAGGCATTCTAGAACTTGGTCGATGGAGGGTGCATACAAAATTATGATAATGACAAATCGAGTCAAAACTGTAAAATTTATTTATTTTAATAGGCAAAATACACAATTAAAGTGTGGCATGTAAGCATATTTAGAATGCTATGTGCAACACCAGAATATTATTAGACATACTGTCACAAATGATCATGCTGCAATACACATTTCTGGAAGAGGAATTGGAGACTGTCATAGGTTAGAAAATGAGCATGGGATTTCGCTAAGAAAGGACTACAAGAAGAACATCTAATATGGCACATGAAATATGAGAATTCTATTTGCATACCATTTACATGTTGTGATAGTACTATCTAATTTTGTCTAATGTATGAGTCATCAAATAGGCTTGAGAAGCAATATTAAAATCCTAAATTACACAATGTAAGATCCTGGGGAAAATCCCTCACGTATTCCCATTTAACAAGATAGCTTCTGGATTCATGGCAGTTCATTCAGCAAAGGTTATTTGGGATGAGATTGTTGAAAGATATGATCAATCTAATGGTCTTCTCTTGTTTCAAATGAAGAAAGAATTGGTGAAAAATTCTCAGAACAATCTTCCAAGTGCGGAATACTACACAAGCATGAAGGTGTTGTGGGATGAAATAGAAGAAAATGAAGGAATTCATGAGTGTACTCGTGAGGCCTTAAACTCATACACCTTCAGAATCTTCGAACAACTTCTCGATGCTCAAGTAAGAAACAAAACCATACAATTTCTCATGGGGGTTAATAATGGTTTTGACACCCTCAAGGCAAATCTCTTGGCTACGGAACCCATGATTCTTGTCAACAAAGCTTTCTCATTTATATTACAAGCTGAACATAGGAAACTTGCATTATTTTTTCACACTACGGGAAAGTTGGTCACACTATCAAGACCTGCTATGATCTTCATGGTTACCCCAATAAAAACAACAAGAGTAACACGGGAGGAAGGCTAGGACTGAGGGTCAAATATGCTGCCAATGTCTTAGAATACAAAAGTGTTGATAACTACATGAGTGACATTCCTTTGGAGACAATTGGGTGTGGTGGTCAAGAATAAAGTGGTATAACTGGCAATCAAAATACTAGAGCAAATGATCATATGTTCATAAATCTGCCTGCTTTTACTGATTTGAGAAGGTTAAGTAGTCCGATATTTATCTATCTGCTTGATAAAAGACTTAAACAGCTGATCAAGTAGCGATTTTTAGAGTTAATGAGAAACTTTTCATGCATAATGTCTTGTATGTTAAAGGTTTTCAACATAACCTGTTATCCGTGGGTCAATTTTTACATGATATACATTTACAGAACAAAATTAACAACATGGACTTTAATTTTAAAGACCCTATTACTAAGGCAGCGATAGCTGTTGGGAGAAATGTATAAGGTCTTTATAGAATGAAGGTAGGAAAGGAATTCGAGAAAAATCAAGGAGATACTAGTCTAAGTAATAATAATATAATTGGTAGAACTATTATCAGCTGTAATCTTGAAATAAGGCAATCTGACCTTGATGTAATGCATGCTAGACTTGGGCATATATACATCCATGAACAAACTGAAATGCATTTTTGTTTGTGATTGCAAATACTTAGACCACCCCTATTGGAGTAATGGTGCCCTAGATCCATGTACATAATTAATTAAAAAAAAAAAAAAAATTAAACTACCAAACCTTGCAAACCAACGGGCAAATGTGAACCTTGAAGACCTTATTTTGCCCTTCTTTTAGAACCTACACATGTCATGTTTTGATTGGCTAATTCAAAATTATAGTTGTTACATTTTTGTAACAACTATATTTTTCAAATTATTATAAAAAAAAAATAATAATATTACCAACAGCTCTATTGGACTCATTCCCTGTAAATAGAGTATACATTTGATATACTTTGTACTTATTTTAATTTCTCTTCTTTCAATTTTAAAAAATTAATATATCGTACAAAATATAAAATATTTTACATATAAAAATTTGTTGTAATCTTAAAAATATGGACAATGATTTTATGAATTTATTACATTCTCAAGAGAATCAAAATTCTTCATATTATCAAACAAGTTCATATTTTCAAAATGATCCTAACCCACAAAATAATTCACAATTTGAGGTGGAGTCATCTCAAGCACCACCATCTCCATCTACAAAAAAAATAAAAATAAAACAACAAAGAGGGGAGGAGAAAATCGTGCATGGCAAGAGAAAGAAGACGAAGCTCTTATGTCAGCTTGGGGTATTATTAGCGGTGATCGAATTGAAGGCAAAAATCAAAAAAATCTAATCAGATGGGCAAAGGTGTGGGAGTTGTACGAGCTATCTAGGGTCGAAAATCCAAATGAAATTGGCGTTAGGAATTCAGAGGCTTTAAGATGTCGTTTTAAAAAAATAAGTGAGCGTGCAAGTAAATGGCACAGTTGCTTAAAAAAAGTTCTTACAAGGGGACATAAGAGTGGAACCAATGATTCATATGTCGAATCTGAAGCTCAAAAACTCTATCGACAAGATAATAAAAACGTAAATTACGGTGAGATAAGTGTTTATAAAAATGTTATGAGCAAGTATCGCATGTGGAGCTTACAACGAACAGATGTTAATTGGAATGAAACACCAATTTCACAGAGTGATGGAAGCTCAAAACGGTCACGTGCGGAGGTAAGTGATGAGTTAAATCTAGATAATAATAATGAGTCAATTCCTGAAACTCCTCATAGTGTGTATGTTGGTGAAATAATTCGTCGTCCGGAGGGTAGAAAGGCGGCAAAAAAGAAACGGAGGGGTAAATCGGTATGTTCAGAATACATGAAAAATTACCTCATGAACAAATATTGGCCTACTAATTAACTAATAAGTTTATCAATGTGAGACGTAAACTATGATCCTAATTACTAGTAACTAAGTGCACTTATTTTAGTACGACTTTAATATTTATAATTTTAGAGTGTGTTTTTTTTATATTTATTTTATTGTAATTTTAATCTTTGTTTTAATTTAAGTGTGATTTTTCATTTGTTTTAATGTAATTTTTATTTTAGTGTAATGTACTTTTTTATTTATTAATAATAAAATATTAGTTGTCCATATTATATGTCAACTTTTTATTCAAACAACAATAATACTGAATTGTCTTCATCAGCTAAATGTTATATTTTCAGATTAATTTATATCCACACAATCTGTGATATTATTTATTTAAATTATAAAATATGAGTTGTCTACATCATATGTATATTTAGCAATAATAATTGAATCACCTACGTCAACTTTTTATCAAAATAATAATAATACTGAATTGTTTCATCAGCTACATATTACATTTTCTGATCAATTTACATCCACATAAACTAGGATATTATTTCTTTAAATACTTACTCTTTACTTTTTCTAGTTATCTACAAATTTTCATATCTTCTTCTCCAAAAATAAATTAAATCTTGACTCTCTAATAATGTCTTCAGACGAAAACCCCAATGATTCAAATAATAGATATAATCCTTCGCAACCAGAATTTGCAAAGTACGAAAGTTTAGATGATTTTACTCAATGACATGCGCAGAATATGCAATTAGATAAGTTTTTAGAAAATGCTTTAATCTCTTCACCAAATCTATTCGTACAACAATCAAACCAAACTCCTAGAACTCGTCGACGATATATTGATAGAGATTATGAAAATGGTCATAAACGTTTGTTCAATGACTATTTTTCAGATAATCCAGTATACCCCCCAAATATATTTCGACGCAGATTTCGCATGCACAAGCATGTCTTTCTTCGTTTAGTTGATGTTGTTACATCGGGTGATCAATATTTTCAACAAAGACCAGATGCTCGTGGTAAACTTGGGTTTTCACCATTGCAAAAATGCACTGCTGCGATGAGAGTCTTAGCTTATGGAACAGTAAGTGATTCAATTGATGAGTATATGCGCATGAGTGACTCTGTTGAAAGGGACTCCGTTATACACTTTGTTCAAGGTGTGATTTCTAACTTCGGTGAGGTATATTACGAAGACCAAATGAAGAAGATGTTGCAAGGTTACTTGAAGTTGGGAAGATGCGTGGATTTCCTGGAATGATGGGTAGCATTGATTGTATGCATTGGGAATGGAAGAGTTGTCCAACTGCATGGGCGGAGCAATTTGCTGGGAGAAGTAGTAAGACGACAATTATTCTAGAAGCTGTTTCATCGTACGATTTATGGATATGGCATGCATTCTTTGGCACCCTAGGATCTTGCAATGACATAAATGTGCTTCAAAGATCCCCTGTCTTTAATGATGTTTTAGAAGGTCGGGCACCAAAAGTTAATTTTGAGGTGAATGGTCATAAATATAATATGGGATATTATCTTACTGATGGTTTATATCCTTCATGGGCCACTTTTGTGAAATCAATTACTTCTCCTCAAGTTCATAAACACAAGTTATTTGCTCTACATCAGGAGTGTGTTAGAAAAGATGTTGAGCGTGCATTTGGTGTTTTACAAGCTCAGTTTGCTTTTATCAAACGTCCTTGCCTTATTTAGGATGAAAATTTGATGGGTAAAATTCTCATGGCTTGTATTATCATTCATAATATGATAGTTGAAGAACAACTATCTAGGGAAGAAGACGGCGATTCGCATTTGATATATTCCACATGAGGTTCCATTAGCCTAGAGAGTTATATGCAAAACCAATCACAAGTTCGTAATAAGGAAATTCATAACAATCTGAAAAATGATCTCATCCAACACATAGCACAAAAGTTTGGTCCTCGTGATTGAAATTTAGTTTTATTGTTTTTAAATTTTTATTGTATTGTTGTTATTGTAATCATGTTTTTATGTTATTGTAATCATATTTATGTTATTAATTTATTCGAATTAGTACCCTTTGTTTCATCTTAATTTTAATGTATTTTAATTTAGCAAAAAAAAATTATAAGTCGAGTTTTGAGTTTTACGATTTATTCATAATATTTGAAATAGTTAAATAGTTAAAATATGAGAAAATATAATTAAATATGAAAAAAGATGAGTTGGAAAATAAATGAACCTAGGGCTTGATGGGGGGCAAAAATATGAGGTAGGTCTTGTATGTAGGTTTGGAAAAAGAAATTAATATTTTAAAGTAAGACCTAGGGCTAGGTCCAAACCAATGGGGATGGTCTTACATGTTTACCCTAGCAATGTGTGTGCTTTAGCTAAACATCACAAAATTCTTTTTCCAATAAGTCAAAAAATGGCAGAAAAACCCTTTATTAAGGGGATCATATCATATGTAACACCCCATCTACCAAAGAGTCTTATCAAGGCCTACTTTAGCAAACGGAAGTGCTAACATCTCGGTTGCCCGAGGTAGCAAATATCAAATGAACAATAAAGAAACGACATTTAAATAAATGTAAGGTTTAATACGAATACAATATATGCTCAAATCAAAACCAGTCAAATCTCCAATACGAGTGTAATCAAAACTCAAACTGAAAGTCTAGACATCTAGGACATAACAGAGACTAATACTCTTCATCCAGCTGTGACAACCCTCGCGAATGCGGAAATATAAAACATACAAGCATGTGAATTATATAGCGGAAATAGGTAGTTTTTTAAAAACTTTTATACATGCAAGTTAAATAAAACGAGGAGTGTCAAAATATTACAAACTAAATAAAAATACCACAAGAGACGTAGTCTCTCAAAGTGTTAACAAAAGACAAAGTAATTAGCAACTAGCTAAACAAAGTCTAGAGGTGTTTCATCCAGGGACAACGCCCGCTAGCTCACACCCGAACCCAAAATAGCATAAGCAAAAAGCCATCCATGCAAGCAACCTGTTCATTCATGAAAAACATGAACGCCACAATCAGTGGGGAGTAACTCCGGGTTCTCCCAGCCATATCACATTAAACGTACATATAAGGAAATACAAAAGTAAACTCATGCATATATAGATAACAGTGAGATGACGATAAGAATAGATAGGCAATTCGATATAATGATAAGATCATGTGGAAATCAAATCCGAAACCAACATGTTATTCAAGGACTCGTGAAAGACACTCTTAGGCAACCGAATACGCTCAATAGGGCTTGCATCTCACCGTTAGCGGTATAAGATTGATAAGATTGAGACTCGACAGACAAACCAAGTCAAGTCATGCGATGATCACAGTAAATCCAACATATTATCATCCATTCACGAACCAAGACATTGACGATGTCCAATCATGCAATGACCATGAATAATATCATGAAATCACGCATTCAAAGAAGACACAA
>JAIUZE010030995.1:0-12008 GCA_022085475.1 Heliosperma pusillum | reverse complement strand
TAGTAATAGGAAATATTAGTGTTTGAGAGGTTTTTAGAGAGATGAGGATTTTAGTGAGATAAGCATTCAAAACAAGAATGAACAAGCAAGCAAAATGAACAACAAAGTTGTCCTTTTAAGGACACTATGGTCCGGCCATCATGGCCTATGTGGCCTCTTATTTTTGCTTAAAATAATCCCATGCCAATTGGTTGAGTGTAGATGTGAGTAAGGTTATGATCATGTGTCATAAACATGACATGATAACAAGATGTAGTGTAATACAAGAAACAACAATCATCATGTTGTACACTACCAATTTTCGGCTCCCACTAGTGTCATGTGGTCCATTTTGATTTTTGATATTTGTCCCACAAAACTTATAATTCATATGTTTAAATTATCTGTATAATTAAGGGTTTAATTTGATATATAAACAAGTATCTGACCTCCCAAATATAAATCAGATTACACTTAACGTTTAAATGATATTTTATATTATATCACTATATAATTGGTCCCACAATGCCGAGTTAGATTATTATTTACAACTCCTTGTAAATATAATTAACTAATCCCTCTACCTCAAAGTATATGCATAACCTACAATAATTTAATGAATTAAACTATAATCATAATTATCTATTTAATCGTATTAAAATAAGACGTAAAATTTATTCAGTCAAGTATCGTATAATTGACTAATAAACTTATCCGGAATGAGTTCGTAACTCAATTTCCAATAAATAACTCTCGTAACTAAACATATATCAAATATATATATAAAGTACTAATTAATATGTATCGTATACAAATAATTAGATTTCTGTTTGGGTCTCATCCTATAGGGGTGACCGAAAGGGGTCAGTTGATTACCGCCGTCATACGACAATAACGTCTAACTCTAGTCAGCTGACCGTTATCGATTTACGTTAATCAACTGACGTGGAGTATCAAAATACTAGTCATCCCACTAATATTCCAAAATGAGATTTATAATATAAATGCACTATTGTGGAGGACACTTGCTCCAACAATCTCCCACTTGTCCGATACAAGTTGTGCATAGAGCCACACTAATGCGGAGGACTCCTACTCCCACAATATCTCCCACTTGTCTCGACAAGTTGTGTGCTACCAATTCTCTTGTCACTTTTGCGTCACATCCTTCCACTCATCGCAAGGTGTCTTTCAGGTCGCACTTGCGATTGGAAAAATAAATTTAGTGGTTTTCTCGATCTGGAGAGTAACTGTCTGACCGGAAAATCTACCATAGATCTCTTCCGAGCGTGGCCACGCATTTCCAGTCACTACTCCTCGAGTGGCCCGAAGATGTTAATACCCAACGTGGGTGGACAATTCCTGTTGACCAACTTACACTGTATAATGCAAATCACCATGACCCAGTAGATGCCCATCGGCCTCCTTTCACGGCACGACCTAGGACAAAAACCAAAGTAAATCGGAAAATACACCGACTCAGGTAAATGGTCGCCAGTCTAAAGAATCGACTCATAGGAATATAATAGAAATCCCCGCCACGACCAGGCTTCAACAATTTTGATAAGGGACTCTATCATGGTCAATGTCCGACAGAGTGTCTCTACAGTCTGTCTATGTAAACGATCAGTCATCCCCATGACCCCATGGTGCTGAACCAACCATCGATCGACTTACAATCTAGTCATTTCGAGACGTCACCTTATGCAAATGACTAGGGACAATTACTAAGTTCATCATGTTCACTTGAATTGAGTTCAACCTTTCTTATAACCAATTCGGATAACACAAAGTAATAAAATTTAGTCAATACTAAATAAAAGAGCTCATATAAAACTCGAACAATGAATGCAATTATCATATATGTAAACATTGATACAACATTCAATTATTACATATCACATAATCTAGAGGAATTCAGGAACTCGTCTGAATCCCATCGAGACGACATGACTGTCATGTTTAGCCTTTGTAAGAGGCTTGGTTAGAGGATCAGCGATGTTATCGTCTGTCCCAACCTTACATACATCTATTTCCTTCCTCTCCACGTAATCTCTAATTACATGGTATTTCCTAAGTACATGTCTAGACTTGTTACTAGACTTGGGCTCCTTTGCTTGAAAGATAGCCCCACTGTTATCAAAATACATCGTGATGGGATCTGTGGCAGTAGGGACTACTCCTAGTCCTTCCAAGAACTGCCGAATCCACACAGCTTCCTTTGCAGCCTCTGATGCCGCGAGGTACTCAGCTTCTGTTGTAGAATCCGCAGTCACGCTTTGCTTGAAGCTCTTCCAGCAAACGGCCCCTCCATTCAACATAAAGACATAGCCGGATTGGGATTTTAAATCATCCCTATCAGTTTGGAAACTAGCGTCCGTGTAACCCTTTACACGCAACTCAGTCTCTCCGCCAAACACCAAGAACGAATCTTTAGTCCTTCGTAAGTACTTAAGGATGTTCTTTACGGCTATCCAGTGACTCTCACCTGGATTGGCTTGATAACGACTCGTCATGCTCAAAGCATAGGCGACGTCAGGGCGAGTGCACATCATAGCATACATGATTGAACCAACTGCTGAAGCATAAGGGATCAACTTCATGCGTTCAATCTCCTCGGTGACGGTAGGACTCTGGGATTTACTCAGAGTGATACCATGACCTATTGGAAGAAAGCCTCTCTTAGAGTCTTTCATTTTGAACCGATCAAGAATCTTATCTATATAAGCTTCTTGACTTAATGCTAGTATCCTCTTGGATCTAGCTCTATAGATCCGGATACCCAAAATGCGTTGTGCCTCTCCCAAATCCTTCATCTGGAAATGTTTCCCAAGCCACTCCTTGGTAGAAGTAAGCATTGGTATGTCATTCCAAATGAGAAGTATGTCATCCACATACAAGATAAGGAAAGTAACTTTGCTCCCACTAAACTTCATGTATAAACATGGTTCCTCGACACTTCGAGTGAATCCATTTTGTTTAATTACATGATCGAAGCGATGATTCCAACTCCTTGATGCTTGCTTAAGACCATAAAGGATCTCTTAAGTTTGCATACCTTCTTAGGGTTGGATTTATCCTCAAAACCTTCAGGTTGTGTCATGTACACTTCCTCTTCTAGAATCCCATTCAAGAAGGCGGTTTTGACATCCATTTGCCAAATTTCATAGTTATAAAATGCGGCAACCGCTAAGAGAATCCTAATGGATCGAAGCATAGCGACTGGGGCAAAAGTTTCGTCATAGTGTAAACCATGAACTTGAGTGAAGCCTTTTTGCCACCAATATAGCTTTGTAGATATCATTATGTCCATCTATGCCATTCGAGATCTTGTAGATCCACTTGCACTGAAGAGGTCGCACCTTCTCAGGTAAGTCTACCAAGTCCCATACTTGATTTTCGTACATAGAATCCATTTCGGATTGCATGGCCTCACGCCAATGCGTGGAGTTGGGACTAGAAACGGCCGACTTGTAGGTTGTGGGTTCATCACTTTCAAAAAGTAATAAATCACCATCTCCCTCGATACATCCGAGGTAACGATCAGGTGGATAACTAATTCTACCTGACCTTCTAGGGACAATAACCGTTTCAGACGAGGAGGGAACGTTTTCCTACACTTCATTTTCGGTTTGTGGCTCTCGAACTTCGTCAAGTTCGAATTTTCTCCCACTCTGCCTTTTAGAAACGAAATCGCTTTCTAGAAAGACAGCATCACGAGACACAAACACTTTGTCCTCATGACGGTTAGAGAAGTAATATCCACGAGTCTCCTTAGGATATCCTACAAAATAACATTTGTCGGATCTGGGTGCGAGCTTGTCATTAGACTTCTCATGAACAAACGCCTCGCAACCCCACATTTTCATAAACGACAAATAAGGAACCTTTCCTTTCCATATCTCATATGGAGTTTTATTGGCTGCTTTAGTCGGGCTACGATTTAGTGAAAATATTGCGGTTAAGATGGCAAATCCCCAAAACGAGTCAGGAAGCTCTGTAAGACTTATCATCGACCGAACCATATCTAATAAAGTTCGGTTTCTCCTTTCAGACACACCACTTAATTGAGGTGTTCCAGGAGGAGTCCACTGTGATACTATACCACAATCTTTTAGGTGTGAATCAAATTCATAATTTAGATATTCACCACCACGATCGGATTGTAAGGTTTTTATTTTTTTATTCAATTGGTTTTCCACTTCATGTTGAAACTCTTTGAACTTTTCAAAGGCTTCACTCTTATGCCTCATTAAGTAGACGTACCCATATCTACTTAAATCGTCGGTAAAAGTAATGAAGTACTTGTAACCACCTCTAGCTTGGTGAGTCATTGGGCCACATACGTCGGTATGTACAAGGCCTAATACTTCACTTGCTCGTGTCCCTTTTCCCGTAACAGGAGCACGAGTCATCTTGCCCAAAAGACAAGATTCGCATTCACCATAAGATTCGTAATCAAATGGTTTGAGAAGTTTCGTTGAAACAAGTCTCTTTATGCGTCGTTCATTTATATGACCTAAACGACAATGCCAAAGGTATGATTGATTAGGTTCACCTAATTTGAGCTTCTTGCTTTCGATATGATATATTTCATTAACATTATCAAGAACATAAATGCCTCCAATAGAGATGGCTTTACCATAACACACATCATTAAAAGAAAACGAACAACTATTGTTCTTGATTACAAAAGAGAAACCCTCCGCGTCAAGTACGGAAATGGAGATAATGTTCTTAGTCAAGGAGGGTACAAAATAACAATTATTTAAATACAACTCAAGACCACTAGCTAAGGTTAATACATAAGATCCTACGGAGACGGCGACAACTCTTGCTCCATTCCCCATTCGTAGGTCCACATCACCCTTGGCTATTGCTCGCACGTCCTTCAGCCCCTGCAAGTGATTACAAAGGTGAGAACCACATCCAGTATCAAATACCCAAGTGGAAGTGCAAGCATAGTTAATATCTATCATATAGAGAGAAGAGAGGATTATACCTGACGGTGTCATACATCCATCCTTCTTATCCTTCAAATACTTGGGACAATTGCGTTTCCAATGTCCCTTGCCTTTACAATAAAAGCATTCGGCTTCGGCGTGCTTCTTACCCTTAGCCTTGGCATCGCTATTCATAATAGCTTTGCCCTTTCCCTTTCCTTGCTTCTTAAATTGGGCTTTGGCTTTTCCCTTCCCCTTTTGAACCCCTAGCTTTAAGTTCTTCAATCTCATTGAAAGAACATCCTTTTGCTCACTCCCACTTGCTTCCACATGCCTTTCGACTTGGGTAAGGAGAGCATGGAGCTCGTCAAAGCTCTTATCCATGCCATGCATGTTATAGTTTGCCCTAGCTTGGGCAAACTTGGGAGGAAGTGAGTGAAGGATGCGGCCAACTGCTAGCTTCTTAGGAATTTTGACCCCTAGACGATCTAGAGTGTCAACATGTTCCACCATCTTAAGCACATGTGGGCCAAACGTTTGGCCCTTCTCTAATTTGGCTTCAAAAAGCCTAGTCATAGCATTGTATTGGCGAATCTCGGGTGATTGAGAAAAAGCCAACGTCACCCTAGAGAATATCTCATATGCTCCAAGGGTGATGTATTGTTGCTTAAGGCTAGAGGACAACGACCAAATCAAGACCATCTTGACGTCGTTTTCTACCTTAAGGTATTCCTCATAGGCGGCTTTGGCCGCATTAGTGGCTCTTGGGCCGGGTTCATTGGGAGGTGCCTCGGTCAAGTAGCGCAAAACGTTATCCGATAACGCCGCACCCTTGATCGTTTGTTCCCACTCGACGAAATTAGTTCCATCGTCTTTTAAGATGCATTTGTCCATAACGGACCTTAGCCATGAGTCGTTTCCTAGTTGAACGGTGTTGTTATTGTTTGCCATTGCGAATTATGAATAACTACAACAAAATTAGGAAATATTAACATTCATTGTTTTAATCGATTTTACTTGTATAAACAATTTAAACAAGTCACTCATATAATGACCCCTCACGAAATTATATAAGCGATTCCGAGACCCGCATTTTAGAAAAAAGAACATGTTATGCAACTTTTATGTAAAAGACGGTAAGTCAACTTTTGACTAATTCTACTCCTAGAACTCTCGGTTGACGGATTTCAACTAAACCCATCTCCTAGTACCAAGATAACGCTTATCTTGTTGAGTCCAACCCAATTTAGGCGTGTGATCGTATCACCCTACTTACCCGAGGTAAAAAGGTCCACGTTGTGGTTGTCCTAATGAACACGGGGTTCATAGGTGCTTCAATTGGTAAGGCTAAATCTCAATTCTTTTTTAAGTTATGTGAGAGGTCTTGCCAATTTTAGTTATTAATTCTCTATAAGTGAACTAAGTCGGTGAATTTTGAATAACGTTGAATTGACAATCGATAAATAAAATGCATGTTGGTGATTTTGGCATGTCCGGAAAAATAAAGCAAGCAATCAAAATAAATCCTAGTATGGCCACCTAGCTAATCTAATTAACTAGATGATTACAAATCGGAAACCAACTCCTTGGTCCCTTGCCTCTTCATGGAACGCTTTCCAATATGGCACCGTCTTTTGGAACACCGACTTTGGGAATCACCGTCTTCACAATAAATAATTACAAAAATACAAATGAATACATAGCAAATTCCTATTATACATTTGATCTATAAAATGAAATTATTAATTATTACAAAACGGCGATACGAAATCGCAATAAATTACAACCAAATCGGTATTCCCTTACATTACGGGTAATACCGATTAAAAATAATCTAGGCCATACTAGGTACAACTTGCAATAAATAAATGACATTCATTCATTCAACAACATAAATAAAAATGCTGTAAAATCATGCCAAAATCACCCTCAACACTTGTCATGTTCATTCTAGCTCGGTTTTTTACGAATTTTATCGATTTTATCTACTAAAAATCAATAATCAACACTTAAATCGTATTTAAGCTCAAACTAATTATCTAAACTGATTTAGAACTCAAAATTAGTCCCCACTAATTTCACTTGTATTTAATTAGTTTGAATTGATCGCATTTGCTATTTAAAGAGGTTTAATCATAACTTTTATGAATTAAACCCAAAATAAAATGAAAAATCATTAAAATTGAAACAAAAAATATTTTACATACTGGAACACTTCCAGGAACCTCAAGAACAAAAAACATTTGCCCAAAAAATTTGAAATGATTTTATGAACAAATAGCTTTATAAGAATCGGTTTTTATCAAATAAAAACAACCAAAAAATAGTAAAATGATGAAACAAATTTTCAAATTTTACCAGGATGATATAAATACTATTATAAAATGTACAAAACATAATCAACTCCAGAAAGTCACGTTTCAATTTTAAGAATAAAATAACTCCTTTAAACCGATTTTTATCCAATAAAAATCAATAACCATGCAATACATGACGAAATGTCACGAAAATTTACATACAATATGTACAATATGAATGTGAGAACATATTCAAAATTTGAGGCCAGATTCAACATGCAACTATTGTTAGTTAACTTTTAACATAAAACCGCATGTTAACTCGGTTTTAAAGGCCATAAATCATAATAAATAGCAAATTAATTCGTAAATTCACCAAATTTGACCACAAACATTTTGAGGTCAGTAGGTATACATGAAAATCATAAAATTTCGTGAAAACCATTTTTAACATAAATTTTCGATTTTTACTCAAGTTATCGTATAACCCGATTTTAATGCTTAAAATCAACATGCATGCTACAAGCTAGCTCTGATACCACATGAAAGTTCATAGACCCTAGTTATACTCCTCTAATTATTTACTAAATTACTTGTTAATTTAGTGTTTAATAAAGATCTATGTAACATGCATGCAAATTAAAATGCATAATAAAAAGTACGAAGAAATTTCCTTACAATGGGAAATTTCGGTTTATATGGGCACAACAAGAAACACCTTTCTTGTTGTTCTTGTGCTAGAAAGAAATAGATGATCCTCCTTGTAATCTTCAAATTAGAAGACCTCCTTTAAGAAGCACCCAAGAGAAAAACCCAAACTAATCACTTAGTTTTTGACTAGAAAACACAAGTGATAAGATGAACTAATATTAGATTTTATTACTACTCTAGTAATAGGAAATATTAGTGTTTGAGAGGTTTTTAGAGAGATGAGGATTTTAGTGAGATGTACATACAAAATAAGAATGAACAAGCAAGCAAAAATGAACAACAAAATTGTCCATTTAAGGA
The DNA here is from genome assembly GCA_022085475.1 of Heliosperma pusillum. Lineage (NCBI taxonomy): Eukaryota > Viridiplantae > Streptophyta > Magnoliopsida > Caryophyllales > Caryophyllaceae > Heliosperma > Heliosperma pusillum. The sequence continues at coordinate 3,778 of JAIUZE010030995.1, read as the reverse complement.
CACTATGGACCGGCCAAGAGAGCCTATGTGGCCTCTTATTTTGCTTAAAATAATCCCATGCAAATTGGTTGAGTGTAGATGTGAATTAGAACATGATCATGTGTCATAAACATGACATGATCACATGTTGTAGTATGCTACAAGAAACAACAACCATCATGTTATACACTACATGAATTTCGGCACCCACTAGTGTCATGTGGTCCATTTTGATTTTTGATATTTGTCCCACAAATACTTATAATCATATGTTTAATTATCTTGTATAATTAAGGGTTAATTTGATCATATAACAATTATATGACTTAAATTAATAAATAATATACACTTAACTTTTAAGTGATATTTTATCATTATATCAATATATAATGGGTCCCACAATACCTAGTTAGATTATTTTACAACTCCTTGTAAATATAATTAACTAATCACCTCTACCTCAAAGTATATGCATAACCTCAACTAATTTAATGAATTAACTATTAATCATTAAATTAAATCTTATTTAATCGTATTAAAATAAGACGTAAAATTGATTCAGTCAATTATCGTATAATTGACTAATAAACTTATCCGGAATGAGTTCGTAACTCAATTTCCAATAAATAACTCTCGTAACTAAACATATATCAAATATATATATAAAGTACTAATTCATATGTATCGTATACAAATAATTAGATTTCTGTTTGGGTCTCATCCTATAGGTGTGACCGAAAGGGGTCAGGTGATTACCGCCGTCATACGCCAAATCACGTCAACTATAGTCAGCTGAGACCGTTACGATTTACGTTAATCAACTGCACGTTGGGAGTAGCAAAATATAGTCATCCCCTTAATATTCCAAAATGAGATCTAAATATAAATTGCATATTGTGGAGGAACTTGACTCAACAATCTTACGAACTCACAATGAATTATTTGCATACCTTTAAATCCAATTTCATCGACTAGTGTCAATTACATGTGTGACCTACTCCTAGATAATTCTTCTTGATTGTATGTTACATTTTTATGATAGCATTTAGTAATTAGTGACAAACATTTGCCAATCGTCCAAGATAGAGTTCTAACCATAACTATTCACAAGTATCTCCCGTCTCCCCGAGATCGACCCCTTACTTCCCTAATTACATTAATTTGTTGTTAGCCTAGTCTGGGTTATTTATCTTTGATTAGGGTACGCGACAACCCGATTAAATTTTGGCGCCGTTGCCGGGGAGCACGGTTTTGTTTATTTTTATTAGTAGAGTTTTACGTTGTCTTTTTCTTTTTTCTTTTCTTTTGTCTCGAGGAACACTTGTTCCTTGAGATTTTTCTCACCTTTTCCATGTAGTATAGTGACTCTTTTCAGGTAATAGGAATATTTTTCTTTCAAAGGGATTGCTTTATTTTCTCTCAATGACTATCTATTTCCAACCTCCACAATGCGCGAATGAACCTTTCCATGAATACCTCGACCGATTTTATAGCTATTTTAACCATATTATCTCTCTTGGGTATACCCTTGATGAGACCTATATGAGAGATGTCGTGCTTCATGGAATGCTAAATGAGTGTCATAGCCTGGCTATGCAATTGAGTGGTGGAAGTTTTTATCAGAAGAGAGGAGAGGAACTTTGGATTTTCTTGGACTTTATGGCATCCCAATCTCAGGATGAAACGCACCGGCGGTTGAGAATCCAAGAGCAAATCAATGAAATCATGACTCAAATTCAAATGCTCAAAGGGCAAAAGGAAGAACCCACGCTGAAAAAATGTAAGCCAATCAATTTTCCTTATGCTTTTTCCCCCCCCCCCCCCCATGTGAGCCTATTTTCTCCTGTGCTTTTTCAGCCCCCTCATGTGAGTCTATTTCTCCCCAATCATATGAATTAATAGATGACGATGATGATGGTCCAACCTTTTCTATTGAAAGTCACTCTAGTGTCGTTCCATTTGACAATTTTGAGACCCCCATTATTGATATTGACCATATGGTAGTCGAGACTTTAGACAAGGATGTTGTTAAGCCCAATTGTGACTCCAATGGAGAGTCGCCGATCGAGTCATCCGATTTCTTTGAAAACCCCTTCGCTAAGGATATTCCCAATTTATTTGAAAGTGATACTGGGTTTTGTGAACCTAGCCTTGAAATTAAGTGGGATCAACCACCCGTTTTTGATTCCCAATCCTTTGATTCACCATACCCCCAATTAGTGTCCACTAATGATAATTTGGGAACTAATTGTTTGTTCCATGATCTTAAACATTTCACTCCATCTCTCACTGACGAGTGGAGCAGTTCAGTGGTCATCTATGAAGTTTGTCATGCGCACAATGATAAGATATATCAATTCTTACCGTCAATATTTCATGCCTATATCTTGTCAATTGCTTACATATGTTTTTGTATAGCTCATGCGCAGGTATATGATCGACTTCTAAGGGCATTGACATGCTTTTTTAGGCACAAAGAATGATTTTCATTAATAAAGAGTCTAGCAAGACTTTTAAATTGTGCTTCTCGGGAGGCAACCCGTGTTCCTTTTCTTTTTTCCATTTTTATTTTTGTATTCCCTTTTTTCGTTGTTAGGATTTATTTTGCAGATGAAAGAGTTTTTGAAGAACCTATAAAGACCTTCCTTGTCAAGTCCAAAAGATTAGCTTGGGGGAGTCCGCGCTGACTAGTAAGCTTCACTCTTCTTTCATTTTTTTCCTTTTCCCCATTAAGCATCTCATTGCATATTTGGTCTTTGTGCTCACATTGAGGTGCTTCCAAGGCCTAATATCACTACCTGAGAGGATATGGAACAAGTTTGTCTGGGTTCACTATTGCTAATTATCAATAATACAATGCAGAGCAGCCAATCCAAGACAAGTAGTCGAGATAGTGATTGTTTCAGCATCTTTAATTCATGTTCCAGCTCAAGGTGAGGCTCATTTTGGCCAAGCTAAGTCAAGGCGAGGCATGAAAGTGTTCATAACACTGAGTACTTAAATCATAGAAGAAGCCAAGACCGGTTTCCAAGGGTTTGGACTTAAGAATTGTCATTGAGCAAGAGGACAAGGAAGGAGCAGCTTTATCACTTTATGGTTGTTGTAGTAGTCTGTTTTGTCTGTCTTCTTTTAAAACAATGTGGCAGTTGATTCATACTTTTCTTATGTTGTTTATTAGCCTTTAGATGAACTTTGGACGTCCAAGATTGTAATTCTCATTCCTATATGAGGTATGCATTGTAAACCTAGCAAACCAGATTATTATGAAATGAAAACCTGAAATATTATTTCAAAGACAACAAACTTTTAAGTAGAGGCTCGAGTTTTGATAAGTGTGATTAATTTACTTGTGTGTGCGTTAATTACACAATGTCTACGACTCTTTGCTTGTGTGATGGTGTCTTAACACAACCCCTTCTATCTCTGCTTGTGTGCTAAGATAAAGGGTCTATCTTAGTAATGCCTGGCCTTGTGCAAGTTTGAGTGTGTTTTTGAGTGACTAAGCCATTGTGTGAGGGAGTGTGCATCTTAACTTCTAAATAGCCTCTAAATTCTCTCTTATGTGAGATATTTTAGTTCACTCTCAAAACAAGTTTAGCATCGCATAATATCAAATGAAATATCACTAAAGGTCTACAAAAATCCAAATACAACTCAAAGTCAAAGGTACAACTCAAATCCTACATAATCCAAAGATAGAGATAAAACTAGACAAGGTGCTAAGCCAAAAGTCGCGATGATTGCCCCGTGCACGCTCCAACAAATCATCATAGGATATCATCATCACACATGCTCAAAA
>JAIUZE010030993.1:0-16287 GCA_022085475.1 Heliosperma pusillum | reverse complement strand
CCCCGGCCCAAACCTTGGGTCGGGAGCGGTCACTCATGCTAGCTCTCCAGGCTGTGTACATGGCCCACAGATCAACACGGGTCCTTTCCAGCGCATTTTGTCCTCACTCATGCACATCCCGGGAACCTTCCCAGGAGGTCACCCATCCTAAGACTACTCTCAGTCAAGCACGCTTAACTTTTGAGTTCTTTGCATGGATGACCAGAAAAGAAAGTGCACTTTGTTGATATGAGTAGTACTTTCAATCCTTTTAAGCACTAGTCATTTAAGCCTCTCAATGGACCTCTTCAAAGAAGTGGGGGGTTTACCATAGATATTATTATTAGTTTAATCATATTAATTAAAAGATTAACAATGAGTTGAAAATATGGAAAAAGAGGTGACATGGGGCGTGTGAAAGGGGTAGGAATCGGGTCTGATTGTGAGCGGCTTTGCCGTTTTTAAAATTTAACGGAAGGACGGGATCGATAAAGCGACAAATATCTAGATATTTGTCTTAGTTTAATCGAAAACAATTAAAATATCTAATTGTGAGTGGAAAGCGATGACACGCGCGTGTGACTCATGCCAAAGTCGAGTATCGATTTTGTTTCGCGCTTTACGATGAGTCGGGAATAGTTAAATGACGTTCGGTTAAAACCGTAAACGTTATTCTTTAAATTCCGAATAATTCAAAATAATTATATTAAATTATGATAAATCTTAATAAATCTAAATAAAAATAAATCAAAAATATTATTTTTTTAAATAAAATTTCGGTCTTCAAACTTATGAGGCGAGTCGGGAAAAGTCAACGGAAGTCAAAGTTGACTGAAAAGTCGAGAAAAGTCGAAAATGACTTAAAAGTCAAGAAAAGTTTAGGACGACTTAAAAGTCAAGAAAAGTCAATGACGACTTTTAAAAAGTCAATAAAAAGTCAAAGACGACTTAAAAGTCAAGAAAAGTCAAAGATGACTAACAACGGTCTTTTCATGAAATCTCTCAGAAATTCCAAATACGAACGCGGAATTTCAAAATACGACTCGGAACAAAAATTTCTATTTTAAAACCTTAAGTCTGCTGAAAAGTGTTAGTAAATATTTTTACTAGAAAAATTGGGTACTTTTCGGGTTGTTACAATCACCCCTCCTTTTAAAAAGTTTCGTTCTCGAAACTTAGAAGAAGGAAAGTAACATATATGTAGGTCAATTCAAAACTGTTAAGAATATCCTTGTAATAAAAATACAGGGTCTTATCAATGAAACGGAAGGTTCTCGTCGGCCGTCAAAAACCTCGTCGTCCAAATCAAAGATTTAAAAGATACATTTTCGCATAAATAAATGAAAAAACTAGTTATCGAACGTCTCCAATAACAAGTCTCAACACTCCTTGACGGTAAAATACTTGAAATCATAAAATATTTCCAAAAGCTTTTAGTTTAAAAATTTCATAGTAAAGGTAATAACTCTACTATCTATGCCTAAAATTTCTAACTAAAGCTTCTAATGATCTTCCTATAAGAACTGATATTCGATAGAAGGAACGGAATATTCGAAAGAATAAATCGAATAGAAAGAAGAAAGAAAGAAGGAAAGAAGAAAGAAGAACGAAGGATGAACCCCAATACTATCTTCCCTATATGAAAATTCTAATGTCGATTGTAACTCGACAATACTAACTGTACAAGTAAACTAGTCCTCAAGAGAGTGCAATATATCCTCAACATTTCAATCATCGGATTCCTACCAAGATATTTCATAAGTATGCCACATCAAGTAGCAACTCCCAATTATTCCAATTCAATTAAAATCTTCTAAGGTCCATCGAAACTATTATTGAAAATCACCATCAAAATATTTATAATTAAGGAAACAAGACCGCTAACAACCACAAAGTAAAGGACTTACTATGAAATCCTTTAATCCAACTTATTCCAAAAATTCATTTCTCCAACTTATTTACAATGAACCCTCTCATCCTCAAAAGTTGAATCTCGAAACCTCAAAGAGATTAGTCCCACAAAACTCAATTCACTTAACTTTTGCCAAACATAGGGCAATGCGACCGTAATCAATTTATTTATCTTTTCCAAACTCTTAATACATCGGTTTTCGCTTATGTCGATATTCCTCAAGTTGTGTCATCAAATCCTAATTCCACAAGGTAATTATTCCCATTAGGGTCCAACATTTAAAACAACTATTTTTCCAAGTAACCTTTAAAGAACCACTAAAATCCTTAACCACAACAACCAACCACCATTATGCTTAATTCGATCCTCAAAAGAAATGATATTGCAACTTCAAGTTTTCATAGTCTAAAACCACTAAGAGACTTTCCTCCTAAGTTTATCCTCAAAGCCTTATAATCATCTAAACACGGAACTAGCTTAATAGGATGGCTAGGTACCATATTCGAAACTTCTTATTTACTCCAAAATAGACATATCATAAACATGGTCTTCAAACCAATACTAAACTTCTAAGTCCAAAAGACTAAATTACTAATGAGTTAAAAAGTCATAGCCAACTCATTCGCTCTTACACCATCGAATATCATGAACTATTTATACACTATTCATGACAAGTATCTAGCATTAAAATCATTAAACATACCTTACCACACCTTCCTCAAGGATACCAACTCTCACCACCATAGGGTGAAATTAGATCTATACCATTTTCCTCAAATCACAAGTTCATTCTAACAAACCCTAATATTCCACAAGATTCAAAGTTCTTCCGACTAAGTATAATATACCACCAACCGATGGTTATGACATCCCTAAAAATGTTACAAGAGGGAGGTAAGGATACCAATGGTATAATGGAGGAACTATTAAGAGTAATTTCCAAGAGGTAAATAGGTTGGAGGAGAAAGAAGCACCTAGATAGAAGGAAGAGAGCATAATACAATAAGGACGAGAGAATTCAAAGATGAAGAAGGAATTCACTTCCTTTAAGCTTATAAATCTTCAAATCTTTGGTAGAGGATACTCCTTCTAGGTAACACATATTCCACCATAAGGCGTAATATTGCTCCTAGCAATTTGGCTAGCCACCCAAGCATAGCCTCCTTGGCAATTGTCTTCTTTATGAGGAGGGACCTGGTTGGCAGTAACAACGATCTCTTCTACACGAGGTCCACCCGTCTTCATAAGAACCAAAACAAATTAAGTTACTCCTAACAATTAGCATAAACAAATAGACTACAACATAAATCCTAATCTACCCCTCCTACCATTCTATCTCACAAGTTTATTATTTTATTAAGGTCAAGTTATTTATACAAGGGTACACAAACGTGCGTCGGGAGCAAAAATGCTCTGATACCAACTGTGACACCCTCAAATTTGCGGAAAAAAAAAAAAAATAATTTAAATACATAAAGAAGGTGTCATAAATAAAAAGGGTCATTACAAAACGGAAATAATATTATACAAAAGAAATATACAAGACGGGAGACATATCTCCCGTATAAATACGGAAATAAAAAGAGTGTATAATAATAAACAATCTAAGAACCGACTATAGGTCCAAGGTAAATACTTCGCTCGCTAGCTCGTCAATGTACCCCAAATATGCATTCACCACCTGTTCGACCGCATTAAATATAAACACGGAAGCCACATTCAGTGGGGAGTAACTCCGAGTCCTCCCAGCCACGAAATGTCGAGTTTAATGAAACATGAATAACATAAAAGCAATGTATATGGAAAATACAAAACTTAAACATATATGATATGCTTTTCATGTTATGAAACAGATAACTAACAAATAACCTAGCATGTGAAAGCTATCATGTGAGACCGATAATAAACTATAACGCGAGGTAGGGAAGCTGGTATGCTAGCTCAGAGGTTCCTCCCAGAAACATGGCCGTGATACACTCAAACCCTAATCAACACGTAATCATGTGAATCAGTTAACAATCGGTAATCCAAACTCTATCAATCTTAGCCGGCTTGCATCTCACCTTCTAAAATTCATAGAATCATACAAACATGAAAGACCAATACTTCTACAAACATGCATAAGTTCTTAGAACCGTCAATAGTCGACTTCTGTAACTCGAGTCTATACCACAAGGTAGGAAAACATCCTAGCCCTAGACTGATCAGACCTAGCGACAACAGCTAACCCATTCCCTGTCTCATTACATAACCGGACATGAGAAACTCTACTAGGCGACCCCCTAAGCAGAGATGGCTAGTACTTAAGCTGGCTCCAGTCCCAAAACGGAACTCTTAGGATGCCATGCCCCGGCTTGGTATCAAAAGGCCCAAAACCAGTGACACAAAAGCTATCAAGCAGTGAACATATACTCGTTAAAGTTGGTAAGGCCTATCGATGTCACGGTCCAAGATACTCATTTAGAATTAGAATGGTCAAGACGCCATATACTCATAATTCTCTATGGGTACTTAGTCAACACTACACCAACCATACAATAAAACAGTCACGGGAAAAACATCCTATCATGTGACTACTGCATATAAATCATAATCAAATATCATATCGCCTCATATCTACTAAGGCTAAGTCATTCATTCTAATAAAACCTTACCTGAAGACAAACCCCCGACCCTAGTCCCGCGACGGGTCATCAGTCAAATCGGGGCTGACTAGATCTTAGTTTGACCAAACCCGTTTGGCCAAACCGGCTAGCAACAGAGTCTTAGCCATCGAGGCTTGAACATACAATCATCATATTCATTACATGTTATTTTATTGAAAATTCTAACATGTGAATTATCATATGATACCCAAAACCCGCTTGACTTAAATGATTTCAACGTAAACTAATCTCGTATTATAATTTCTAACATGTGAGAAATAATAATTTTATGAAAACCTTTTTAATTAAATATTTTACTTATTAATATTTCCCACTTGCTAAATATTACAAAACACGATAAAAAAATATGACGATAACTCAAAAACCGACACGAGTCCCAAGGTGGGACCCACGGGCTGAAATGGGCCGGATTTGGGCCTCACGGCCTGATTTGGCTAAAATGGCTGTTTTGGCCTTTTCTTTTAACGGTTTTACTCAAAACCGTTTCTAATTAATTCCCGCATGCTTTAACATAATTAAAACCCGTCAAACAACAATTAAACAATCAAACATCGACACAACCCAAAGACCACAACCCGGACCCACCAATGACCAACCCAGACCGGCTGGACCGGCCTGGACCGGTCTGACCAGCCTGAACCGGCCGGTTCAGCCACCACCATAACCGGCCACTTCAATGGCCACCACAACAACCACCCCAAATTAATCCTAACCTCATTTTAATTAACAACATCCATTTTTAACATCCAATTCAACCATCATGCATACAAAAATCATGATTATAATTAAATCATACTAACATGTTTAGAACACTAACATATTAAAAATTCCATACAACATATAAATCATACTACTTAACATGTTACTACAAAAATCATTAGTAACCATAATATGAACTAAAACCTAAGAAACTAAGGCTATGTGACATTATATCGTCGAGTAACTCGGAATCGTTACCTTAGCTAGCCAAAATCACTTAGCACAAAAATAATAAGAAGTAATAATTAAGAAACCCTCCTACTAGTCTTCACCCAAAATATAAGAGTCTCCAAATTCGTCTTCAAACTCTTCCCCTATAAGAAATAACAAGAAAAACAATTATTAGAACTTAAACTAAATTTCTCATAATTAAAGTTGAAAACGATCTTGACGGAATTGAAAATAAACCGTACTAGAAGATGGAGAGCGAAGAGGAGATCCTAGAAATATAAATTAGGAAGGATTTAATTAAGAAATGAAGGATTTATGGAGGTTTTGCTCAAGAACGATGAAGAACAATTAATGAACGATGAAGAACACGAAGAACGATTAAAGAAAGTGATATTTTGATCTTTATTTGATTTGTTGAAAAGTGAAAAGGTGTTTGTGAGTAAAGTGGAGTGGAGTTGGACGTGAATTTATAGACAAATAAAGGTGTTGAGTTTTAAAATTGTTGTTCCGTAATTGACTCGCGTTTAATAATTATTTTACGGTAAACGATTTAATATAATTTACGATAAAGTTAATATCAAGATATTATGATATTAAAATGAAAAATAATGAAAATATCAAGGCTTAAGAGTGGGTAAGGGAGCCGTGTGATGTTGGGCTTGTCGGGTCCGATTTCGAGCGTTTTGCGTAGTTTTCGTTAACTGATCGATAAAGTAAAATAATATCTAGATATTAGGATATATTAATCAAAAGAAATAAAAATATCAAAGTCTATTAGAGGAGAGGGTGAGCCGTGTGGGTAAGGTGATCATCGGGTCTGTTTTTGCTCGATTTGCGTAATTTCCGTTGACGGATCGATAAAGTAATTAAATATCTAGATATTTTGATTATTTTAATCAAAATAAATAAAATATCTAATGGTGATTGGAAAGCGATGACACGCGCGGGTGACTCATGCCAAAGTCGAGTTTCGATTTTGTTGCGCGCATTACGATGCGTCGGGAATAGTTAAATGACGTTCGATTAAAAACCGTAAAAGTTATTCTTTAAATTCCGAATAAATTCAAAATAATTATATTAAATTATGATAAATCCTAATAAATCTTAATAAAAATAAATCAAAAAATATAATTTTTTTAAATAAAATTTCGGTCTTCAAAATCGCAAGACGAGTCGGGAAAAGTCAACGAAAGTCAAAATCGACTAAAAGTCGGAAAAAGTCAAAATGGCTTAAAAGTTCAGAAAAGTTTAAGACGACTTAAAAATAAATAAAAAGTCAATGACGACTTTAAAAAGTCAAGGAAAAGTCAAAGACGGTTTAAAAGTCAAGAAAAGTCAAAGACGACCAAAAACGGTCTTTTCATGAAATCTCTCAAAAATTCCAACTACGAACGCGGAATTTCAAAATACGACTCGGAACAAAAATTCATATATTAAAAACTTAAGTTCTACTGAAAAGTATCCATAAGCTATTGCTTAAGCAAATTGGGTACTTTTCGGGTTGTTACAAATGCAATCCCTCCCCCAAGCTAAACATCACATTGTCCTCAATGTGAGCACAAAGACTAAATATGCAACGAGATGCTTGATGAAGGTTTCGTCGTCAAAACAAACATCAAAAATAACCCAATAAAAGTAGTATAAAGGGGTCGAATCCACGAGGATGGAGGAGGTCAACTACTAGTTCGATCGCGTTCTATTCTAGCCTAATAAATGATTGGTTGGAAGATTAACTAAAAACAAGGAAAAACAAGTAATCGCTAAGTAATAAAGATGAAAACAATTAAGGGAAAGACTAAGGTGAAGGGTTCACCTTAGGGGGATTAATGGGCTAGTAGGGTAATTAGCAAATGGGTAAGTAATTCGAGTAAAATCAATTGCTAATGTCTCAACAATCAATAATCATCAACAAAGCCATCGCATTTGTCTCAAATCACCCATATAAACATTAGTCTAATCATTTCTACCACCGTCGCTTAAGAAATAATCAAACCATGCTTGATAAAATGGGCAACTTTCGTTTACACATTTCATCAAACACTTAGTGTTCATATGAGCAATACCCAAATTATTTACCACAAACTTACTAATTAACCAACCTAATACCCCACATAATCCTCCCTTAGGTTCCCCCTAAACCCTAGAGGAGAACTACTCACACATACTAAGGGGAATCAAAGCACTAAAGGCAAGAAGTAATTCAATGAACATCATGTTATGAGATGAACAATTAAAACAATCAAATGACAAACAATAAACTAGAAATGGAAATAAATTGCATAAACAACAAAAAAGATGAGAAATTTAATACCAACAAGCTTGTATTAATGGAGAGGGAGAATGTCTTCACCCTTAGAATCCTCAATACAAACCCCAAAACTGAAATGAAAGACTAGATCTAGCAACTTGAAATGAGAAACTAAGCTTAATTAGGGAAAGATTAGGAGAGTAATTAATACTTAATAGAGGCTACAAATATCTAGGGTTTTGTGCTAAGAGGAATGTAAAAAACTGCTTACAAATTAATAGGGGGAGGGTATATATAGGTATCTCGAAATTAAGGAAGAAATTAGAAGAAGAGGGCGAATTTTCAGTCTTGTGTTCCTGGCCGGTCGACCGGCCGCCGGGCCTCTGACCGGCCCGGAGCACATCAGTAACTTCAGTAACTTCGTCTTCAAAATCTTCAAAATTCTTCTAAGTATGGAGAATAGGGGGTCCTGGCCGGTCGACCGGCCGCCGGTCCCCCACCGGCCTGGAGCACCATTTCACTCTCATGGGCATTCTGTTGTATGTGCAGGCCGGGTAGTCGATCGGCCGCCGGTCGACCGGCCGGCGCTACCTGGGCCTTTTCTTCCTTTTCTCTTCTTCTTACATTTGTGGAGTATTGGTCTAGGCCGGTGGGCCGGCCGCCGGTCAGTAGGCCGGCCTGCACCACCTGGGGGCTCATTTCTTCACTTCTTCATCTCGTCTTCGAATCCCGACTCATGCAAGACCTTATTGCTCCGATTTCTTCATTTCCGCCTTAATTCCTACAAATTAAGACCGACATTCATAGTACGGGAAATCGGGGAGCAAAAATGCAATTAAGGGCACGCAAATCCGTATAAACGGACCAAAATGGGGACGAAAATGAGGGGAAAATGTGACTAATTAAATGCTTATCAATGCTCAATGGGAAGAAGGGTAAAAAGGGAAAAAGATGAAAGAAAAGTGAAGCTTACTAGTCAGCGCGGACTCCCCCAAGCTAGTCTTTTGGACTTGGCAAGGAAGGTCTTTATAGATTCTTCAAAAACGCTTTCATCTGCAAAGTAAATCTAACAAAACAACGAAAAAGGGAAAGTAAAAATAAAATGCAAAAAGAAAGGAAACACGGGTTGCCTCCCGAGAAGCGCTTGTTTAACGTCCTGCTCGACGAGTTCTTCTATGAAATCATTTGGTTGGGGATTGACGCTCTATATAGACAATATCTAAGCATCCAATGATAGAATTGCTATAGTAGAGTTTCAGTCTGTGGCCATTGACCTTGAACTTTGTCACCGTTGCTAGCCATGATTTCCACATAACCGTATTTGCTCACATATGTGACAGTGAATGGTCCAGACCATCGTGATCAAAGTTTTCCCGGAAAAAGTTTCAAGCGGGAGTTGAAGAGAAGTACTTGGTCACCGACATTAAATTCTATTCTGATTATCCTCTTGTCGTGCCAACGCTTCGTCTTTTCTTTATAGATCCTAGAGTTCTCGTAAGCTTGCAAACGAAATTCTTCTAGCTCATTGAGTTGCAAAAGTCGTCTATCAGCGCTAAGCTTAGTGTCTAAGTTGAGTTCTTTGATAGCCCAGTGGGCTTTGTACTCTAACTCGACAGGGAGATGACAGGCCTTTCCATAAACCAATCGATAAGGAGATGTTCCAATCGGGGTTTTGAAAGCTGTACGATGAGCCCATAAGGTGTCATCGAGCTTATTACTCCAATCGGTTCTAGATCTTGAGACTACTTTCTAAAGAATTGTTTTGAGCTCTCTGTTTGAGACTTCTACTTGACCGCTGGTCTGGGGGTGGTAGGCTAATCCTTGTCTGTGATACACACTATACTTGGCAAGCAGAGTGTCTAACTGCTTTTCTCTAAAATGAGTTCCTCGATCACTTATCACGGCTCTGGGTACACCAAAACGCGGAAAGATAATCTTCTTAAATAGTCGTATCACAGCTCTAGCATCATTGGTGGGGGTGGCAATTGCTTCTACCCACTTTGAATTTTAGTCGACAGCGACTAAAATGTAACGATTTCCATTAGAAGAGGGAAATGGTCCTTATAGGATCAAAAGTCATTGTCTATACTGACCATGCTGCTTTGAAATATCTGCTTTCAAAGAAAAAGGCAAAACCTAGACTTATCCGATGGATCTTACTCCTTCAAGAGTTTGATCTAGAGATCCGGGATAAGAAAGGAGCAGAAAATGTAGTCGCTGACCATTCTCAAGGATAAGAGTAACTGAAATAGGATTACCAACGCCAATTAATGATTCATTCGCTGATGATTCATTAATGGCAATTACGGACTCTTCTCCTTGGTCTGCTGATATTGCCAATTTTCTTGTCAGTCGCCAGCTACCTTCTGACATTTCTTATAACCAAAGAAAGAGATTTTTGCATGATGCAAAATTCTTTGTTTGGGATGACGCCTATCTTTTCAAGCAATGCTCAGATGGTCTTTATAGACGATGTATCCCCCAGTGGGAAGTTAAAGGAGTTTTAGAAGGATGCCACTCATCTACTTATGGTGGTCATAATGGTCCGTCCAAGACCGTAGCCAAAGTCTTACAATCCGGGTTTTTCTGGCCCACAATGTTTAAAGATTCCAAAGACTTTGTTATGGCTTGTGACGCTTGTCAACGAATGGGTCAAATATCCAAAAGACATGAAATGCCTCAAAACGGCATATTAGAAGTCGAAATATTCAGTGTGCCGTGAGAGTTCATTTGTCAAAAGATCATGCAAGAGCCGAAAATTTTGTAGTGAAATTCTTTGTGCTACGCCGTTATGTAAATCTCAGCCATGTTTATGTATCATTCTTGACCACGTTGTTTTTGGGTTATGATTCATTATGTTTCCAAAGTTTTACGTTGAGATTTGTTTCTTGATGGTGTAATAGCCAATGCTTGCAACCCTTGTCCTGGTATTGTTTGTTATGTTTGCTTGAGGACAAGCAAAGGTTTAGCTTGTGGGAGTTTGATAAGTGAATATTTGTATGATTTTAACCCCCAATTTAGCTCGGTTTTGTATGTCATTTGTGCTTTGTTAAGCCATTTTATGAGCTAATATCGTCTTCTAGGCGAATTCATATGTTCTAACCTGTTTTGTAGGGAAAGTGACGTTTCTACGCCCTTTTTCTATATTCCTGAGCATTTGCCTAGAACCCGACGCTTTGAAGATGCAAGCTTGACCATGTCAAAGGTATTTCAAGAAAGTTCACTAATTCAAAAGAGAGAAGAAGTAAAGACAGTTTCGCAGTTGTCGGAAGATCAATCAGTTAGGCGAAGAATTCATCATTCTACATCAAACCCTATCAACAAACCCGACTCAAGAGGTCAAGGGGGATTGGTCGGTTATGTCGCGGTCCCGATACAAAAATAATTACCCGCACTTAGGCTAACAACATAAGGAATGTAATTAGGGAAGTAGGGTGTCGATCCTCAGGGAGTACGTGTTAACTATGAATTGCTATGGATTGATTTTCATTTAAGTTCGAGTCATTTGAGGTGGTTGTATAAGCTATTAACATAAAATAAAATGCCAATTATGTAAATGACGATATGTAAATGACAAATATGTAAATTGCAAAATGTAAAACTCAAAACAGACTACTTACCGATCGGATTGTCACGTACCCGATCGGGGAAGTTCTCTGATCCGAATGACAACGATTAAATTCTAACTAAAGGCGATATTTAAATGACAATATTGAAAGACTATATAACTAGACTAATAAACTAGATAATAATAATAAAGTAAACTATCTAAGAACGGAAATAGAAAGACGATAAAGTAAACTAACTAGATAACAATAAAATAAACTATCTAAAACGGTAAAGTAAACTAACTAATCAAGTTGAAATAGTGAAAGAGAAATACATGTAAAACAATTCAAAAGTCTCATAGATACCAACATTAGAATTACTATGATTGTCTAGGCCTTGTAGCAGTATATTCCTTTCGGATTCGTACCGACCTTTTAGTGGGTCCTAACGTCCTCTCAGCATGGTTAAGTCACTAAACCCGTATTGGCAGTCCTAATTCCCATCCTAACTCTCGTTATAAAGATAGAAATTGACTAATACAAACAATTGTTTATGGCCACTAAACATAGTTATAGAATTTGACACAACCAAAGGAAGAAACAATTAGATGGTTCAAATGGTATCTACTCTTCTTTTAATTTATTTAACTCGTAAACAATTTCAATATTACAACTCTATTTATTTTATTTACACAATGATAATTTTACAGTATTAAATCTAATTTATGTGATCATGTGATTAAGTAAATTAATAAGAAAAAGATGTAGGAAATTAGACTATGAAATAGAAATACTAAAGTGATTATGGTGATTATATTAATAATGATTCTAATGACAATTTTTAGGATTATATGATTAGGTAAAATGTAATGTGACATGCTAAACAATATTTTGGTTTTAACTAGATTAGTTTTAGATTGATTTCCTAACAACAATAATATGAAAACTATACTAATTAAATTAAAGTTCATGATGAGAATTGCATAGTAAGAGAATTACCGAGTTTGGAATATGAATATATAAGAACGAAAGTAAGAACAAATATCCAATAACAAAAGCTATGAAAACACTAGAGGAACACTAAGAAATAAACTATATTCTAAAACTTGTAAGAAAGTGTGCTAAAAGATATAAAAAGATGATAAGAGATATAAGATATGATATAAGATGATAATGGATAATTGGATGATAATTGTGTGTGATGATCATTGGCTTTTATAGGGCTGCATGGTTGCTGATCCCTCGCCCAAATTCGTACCCTAGTCAAAGCATTAAATCACACATTTAAGCTCGGTTGAAGAAGAGCTAAGTAACATCCACTTGCAGAAATACCCGATCGGGTATATGGTAATCCGATCGGGTAAATGTGCAAGATGGATTCTTCCGTCTTTTCGTCTTAGGCACGGAATCCTATGCCTTGGTCTTGGTCAATGTAATACGGAATTGGGCTTGGGCTGATCTTCTTTTGGCTTGGGTTGATGTTCCCTTTTGAAGTTCAAAGCCAAAGTCCAAGATTAAATCCAATTGAGGAAGGATGTAGCGGGATCGTAATCAAATCGTGAACTGGCTATCATCAATTCCTTGAAAAATCGTATCCTAGTGCCTTTGCTCCATAAGGTAGGAAAATATAGCAAAACCGCTTCATTTCCTATAAAACGAGTCAAAACACGCAAAACAACTAGAATAGTAATATTAGCTCGTTAATCACTTAACAAAGTGCATAAATCGTATGGAAATCGAGCTAAAACGGGGGATAAATTAGTACAAAATATCACTTATCAAACTCCCCCAAGCTAAACCCTTGCTTGTCCTCAAGCAAACATAACAATCAAAACTAGGTCAAGGGTAGTTAACGATGATCAATCTATCATACAAATCTCAAAAAGTAAGCTCTTAATATGTAGATGAATCATAAGCCTGCAACAACAAGGGCGAAGGAAAATCCGAATCATGGTTGAGATTTACATAACGGCGCAGCATAGAAAATATTCTTTGGACCTTTTCAGCTCTTGCATGATCTTTTTGACAATGGACTCTGACGGTACACTCTTCACTCAAATTTTTGTAAAATAGGAAATATTGGTTTAAATTTGAAGTGACACTCTGTGACAACCCTCGCGAATGCGGAAAGATAAAATATACAAGCATGTGAATTATATAGCGGAATATGAAGTTTTAAAAACTTTTATACATGCAAGGAAAGAATACGAGGAGTGTCATATATTACAAACTAAAGTACGAATTATACTACATCAAGAGACGAAGTCTCTCCAAAAGGTTAACAAGTAAAAGTGATCTTACAATATAGATGGGGTATTTTCGAAATAGATGGGGTATTTTCAAAATAGATGGGGTATTTTCGAAATAGATGGGGTATTTTCGAAATAGATGGGGTATTTTCGAAATAGATGGGGTATTTTCGAAATAGATTTAGCAACTAGCTAAACAACGTCTAGAGGTGTTTCATCCCGGGACAACGCCCGCTAGCTCACACCCGAACCCAAAATAGTCAAAGCAAAAAGCCATCCATGCAAGCAACCTGTTCATTCATGAAAACCATGAACGCCACAATCAGTGGGGAGTAACTCCGGGTTCTCCCAGCCATATCACATTAAACGTACATAGAAGGAAATACAAAAGTAAAATCATGCATATATAGATATACATGTGAGTTTGCTATAAGAATAAATAAGCAATCCGAGATAATACGACAATAATCATTAAGAAATCAAATCCGTAATCCATCATGTTATTCCAGACTCTTGATAGACACTCTTAGGGCAATCGAATACGCTCACTAGGCTTACATCTCAACGTTAGCGTATAAGATTGATAAGATTGAGACTCAACAGACAAACCCGTCAGTCATGCTATGATCACGATAGAACAAACATATATCATCCATTCACAAACCAAGACAATGACGGTGTCCAATCATACAATGACCATGAACAAGATCATGAAATCACGCATTCAAGAACGACTACACAAAGACGACAACTCTCACGGTAAATGAAACGCACTAGCATCGTGTACATGGCAAGTATGATTAAAAGGCGTTCACGGATGACATTGCCCTCAACCCATACACGATGACATTTCGTGTAGGTAGACTAATTTCCTCCTGGTAGGACGACGATAATAATACGGTCCTAGTCTAAATCTGGCCAGACTCTCGGAATAAATCATGTTCCGATTCGACACGCGATGACGTTTCGCATCCAAGACTCGGTCTTACAAAAATAAACGCCGAGTACCCCAAATTCGGTAGATCAATTCACGAAAGAGGCGAAAAAGAGCTCAAGCCTCATAACAAGCGGTACGCTACATGCAAATAACACCACCTCGCAAGTACACAACATTTTACGGCCGGGTCGATCAACGCATAGCGTTCAACTCCCAACAACGTCGTCGTATGCCCACTAACACATGCATTTAAGCAGTAGGATACCTCTCCGTTCCGACATTCCAGCCTTACGAACGGGAAGGTAGCCAAGGGAATGAGAGTACAAAGCACAAGACAAAAATAGTGCTCAAACCGTATCATTTGTATAAACCGACTCAAAGTGGGACATAGCAAAAACCGTCACAAAACATGTGATACATGCGAATGAACATATCATATATCCAAAACTTGAATCAATACATGATACCCAAGCATTAGACCAAGTTTAAGAAGCATAATAACTAAGAAACATAGATAACTTTCCAAAACAACAAGTTTGGAAACTAACTTAAACAAGGGTTCACTTCAAACTGTCATAACTAGAGTTCTAGATATGGGAATTCAG
The DNA here is from genome assembly GCA_022085475.1 of Heliosperma pusillum. Classification (NCBI taxonomy): domain Eukaryota; kingdom Viridiplantae; phylum Streptophyta; class Magnoliopsida; order Caryophyllales; family Caryophyllaceae; genus Heliosperma; species Heliosperma pusillum. The sequence continues at coordinate 1,213 of JAIUZE010030993.1, read as the reverse complement.
AAATTCCAAGTCGAGGTGATAGCTTATCCTCTTACGGTTCCAACGAGTGGTCACAAGCCCAAAACAAACAAGTAACGAAGGAGATATGAGCATTCTACCAAAAAGGGTCGGTGCTGTGAATTTACACGAGTCCACCCGAGAACCAACAACACCTTCCTATCATTTCCAATTTTCATAATTTACTTCTATCAACTATCAACAATCAATATTCCTCATCAACAATCATCAAATAACAACAATCATAAATCATAACATGATTCCTAAGCTTCTAATCGTATTCTAAATACGATTTCTAACATATAAAGCATGCAAAACACGTAAATGATATCGAGTAACCCTTCACCGTTACCTTTTCGCGTCTTTAAACGGTTACTAAGCTTTCCTAGTCTCCACCTACAAACAATTAGATAATAAAAGCGGAATATCATCCACCTTGAGAAAGACGGATAATTTAAAAAGCGAGAAAGACGGTAATTTTATTACTAATACGGATAGAGGAAGCTAAAAGGGGAAGAATAAGACGAACTTACGCGAATTTGAGCGAGTAACGAAGGAACTATGGCGAATCTAATGTTGGATGAAAATGGAGGCAAGGTTTTGGTGGTTTGATGAGGAAGAAAGAGTAAGTGGAAAAATGAAAGGAGTTAGGGTTTTGAGGGAGTATATAAAGGAAAAAGTCAACGAAAAGTCAAACTCGCCTTAAGACGGGATTTTCATGGAATCTCACAGAAATTCCAAATACGAACTCGGAAATTCTAAATTCGACTCGAAACATAAAAAACTAATTTAAAACTTAAATTCGCTGAAAAGATTTCGTAAAATATTTCTACTAGAAAATTAGGGTACATTTCCGGGTGTTACACACTCACCTATTTACAACTTATAAGAATGTGCCCGCAGTCTAGTATGGTAGACAATCCAAAACCATTAAGTAAAACTAATCATGATCGAAATGTAATATAGGAAGCATTAGAAAAGTAAAGAAGAGGCTTGGGAAATTTGGGTAAGAAAGTGGACAAACGATTTTGGTCATGTGGAGCTTAAAGTCAAGCTAGTAATAACCAAATGTGTAGTGGATACTCAATCCAAATCATACTAATTCCCATCAACAAAAGTCAAAGCCAAAAGCAGCATATTGGCTTATTAAACATGAAAAACCAAGTTACGACTTCCCATAATTTTTCTTTCTTTTCTTTTCATTGAAGCGTTTTTC
>JAIUZE010030991.1:0-17736 GCA_022085475.1 Heliosperma pusillum | reverse complement strand
ATATGAGGCGATATGATATTTGATTATGATTTATCTGCAAATAGTCACATGATAGGATGTTTTTCCCGTGACTGTTTTGATTATATGGTTGGTGTCGTGTTGACTAAGTGCCCATAGAGAATTATGAGTATATGGCGTCTTGACCATGCTAATTCTAAATGAGTATCTTGGACCATGACATTGATAGGTCCGTACTGTCTTTAACGAGGATATAGTTCGCCGCTTGATAGCTTTTGTGTCTCGGCCTGGGGGGCTTATCTCCAAGTCGGGGCATGGCTGCCTGATCCGTTTTGGGACTGGAGCCAGATTAAGTACTAGCCATCTCTGCTTAGGGGGTCGCCTAGTAGAGTTTCTCATAGACGGTTATGTCATGGGACGGGGAATGGAATAGCTGTTGTCGCTAGGTCTGATCAGTCTAGGACTAGGATGTTTTCCTACCTTGTGGTATCGCCTCGAGTTACAATCGACTATGGGCCGTGCTAGGAACTTATGCCTGTTTATAGAAGTATTGGTCTTTCATGTTTGTATGATTCTATGAGTTCTAGAAGGTGAGATGCAAGCCGGCTAGGATTTATAGAGTTTGGATTACCGATTGTTAACTGATTCACATGATTACGTGTTGATTAGGGTTTGAGTGTATCAGGGCCATGTTACATGGTAACCGCTGAGCCAGCATACCAGCTTCCCTACCTCGAGTTATATTTTATTATCGGATTCACATGATAGCTTTCATATGATAGTTCTCTGTTAGTAATGTTTCATAACATTCGGAAAAGCAGAGCATTATGTTAAAGTTTTGTATTTTCCATATACATTGGCTTTTATGTTATTCATGTTTAATCAAACTCGACATTTCGTGGCTGGGAGAACTCGGAGTTACTCCCACTGACTGTGGCTTCCGTGTTTATATTTAATGCGGTCGAACAGGTGGTGATGCATATTTGGGGTACATTGACGAGCTAGCGAGCGAAGTATTTACCTTGGACCTATATTCGGTTCTTAGATTGTATATTATTATACACTCTTTTATTTCCGTATTTATACGGGAGATATGTCTCCCGTCTTGTATAATTTTTATGTATAATATTAGTTTCCTTTTTGTAATGACCCTTTTTATTTATGACACCTTCGTTATGTATTTAAATTATTTTTTTTCTTTCCGCAAATTTGAGGGTGTCACACTTAGATCGACCGGTTACATGAACCGGACAGTAATTACATTGAGCTCTTTCAATCCCTTCTATATCAAACTTGGTGAAATTCCCCCAAAGCCAAGAACGTTTCTTACCTTTCTGATGTGGTTAATCATCCCTAGCCCTTTTTGTACCTTTCCCCTTTGGTTCAGTAGCTTGAGCATTAGCCTTATCCGTCACATTAGCCTCATCATTTGACGGCAACGATACGTCACTTGAAACGTTCACACTAGCGGTACTGGAAGAAGCTGCCATATAACCTTACAAAAAATAGTTGACAAAGGCAGTAAATCCAAATAGCAGTATGTCAATTAAATAACTACGACAACAACAACATCACTCTGCTACGCCGAAACAGACAAAGCATGTTAATCCCACCACTCCACCAGCATATAAATCACAACCAGACGAAGCATAACAAAGTCAACAAGCAAAGTCACATGCTATCAAATAGATGATTAAAGTTTTACAATCAAATAGATGACACCAGAAGATTACGATTATTTATGGTCATTAATTGCAGCCATGCCTTTTGTGTTTGTGACAAGAAGTCATGAAAGGTACCTAGTTGGCCGTATTTGAATTTTTTAATGACAACCTCTCAATCATTAGTTTATATAGTTATTTGATGATGTACGTGGTAAAAATTAGAATATTTAATTTATAAAAGAGGTTATATTTGTATCACTAAGTCTTGCTTCAAACCGTCTATAATAAGACGGGTCAAATGTACCACTTTTTTAATATAATGTAACCATCTAAATATCTAATGACAAAATGTTATAACTAAAACTGTCACTTTTTACCGAAAATAATGGTAACATTTTATTAGAAAATTATAACATTTTATTGTAAAGTGGCTATAGTCCGTCTTATTTCATACGGGAAATAGCCCGTCTGAAATAAGAATTTGCGTATTTGTATATCCGTTTTATGACGAATAGATTCAAATTTAGTATTCTAATTAAACCTCAGTATTGAATTTTCCTCATAGAAAATGTAAAACAATTTACCAATCACAACCAGCCAGCCTAATTAATCATCATTTTTCTTTGTTTTCCTTTCTCGCCAAACACATATCTAATAACATGTAATTAAGTTTGTCTACTATCTTAAGAAAATTCAACAAGCAAAGTCACAGGTCACCAAACACATTGTTTGATTTACCAATTATTTAGATAAGAATGTTAAAATTAAGTTTAAACAAGAAGAAAGTACTGACCAGAAAAACTAGCGGTGGTCTGTTGAAGATGACGACAGAGAAAGAGGTGGTCCGTCGAAGATGACGATAGAGAAATAGGTGGTCCGTTGAAGATGGCGATAGAGAAAGAGGTGGTCCGTCAAGAATGAGGGCGGTTAACGGTGGCCTGGCTGAGTGACAGTCGTGTGCCGTCGGTCGTAATTGGTAGTATTTGGTACTTGTTAGAGGAAGAAGGGGAAATTTAGTGAGAGGTTGAGAGGTAAGAAATTAGGGTTTGGTTTTATATACAATTGGGAAATGAAATAAAATGATATTCTTTTTTGTTATTTAAATCAGAAATAGAATAATATTTTATTAGATTTTTGTGTTATTTACGGATTGGATCTCGGATATGGATCGGGTATCGGGTATCTGATTCGATATCCGATCCGACCCAAAAAATAATCGGATATCGGATATCCGAATTTTTAAAACCTGGTATCCGTATCTGATCCGATATCCAAAAATTTCGGATCGGATATCCGATCCGAAACCTCATTTCGGATCAAATATCCATTTTTTCGGATCGGATTTGGGTCGGATGTCGGATCGGTTCGGGTAATCGGATTTTTTGCTCAGCCCTAATTGATAAACTCATCTCTCATCATGTTGAACATCGTCTCATATTGTTGGATGAGAAGATCAATACGATGTTTCTTTACTTGAGACGTCCCTTCATAGGCGAGGCCTAGGGTGTCCCAAATTTCTTTTGCGGAGGTTCAACCAGAGATGCGGCTTATTTATTGTGGACCAATGCCATATTGGAGTATGGACATTGCCTTAGAGTTTTTTTCAGCCCTTCTATAGTCCTTCTCGTTATAGTCTTCCTCATTTTTAGGAGTTGATTTGCCAGTGATTGCGTCAAGATGATTGATTTCAAAAGGTCCATTTTTTATGATAATCCAACACTCAAAGTCAGTGCTTTTAACGTATTGCTCCATTCTGTTTTTCCACCAAGCAAAGTTCTCACCGGTAAAGACCGGGTACTTTGTTTGTTTGCGGGACTCCATAATCAAGGATCACTCTTAGGTGATTAGCCTATATCAAGAGCACGAGGCACTGATACCAATTGAAGAGTATGGATCCAAGTACCTAAGAGGGGGAGAGGGTGAATTAGGTGCCCTTTTTAAATTTTTCAATGTAACTTAAGGACAGAATAGAGACAAGGAGTCAATTTCTTGAGAAACTTAATAGTTTGTTAAGTTCACAAAGAAAGACAACGATATTATGTCACAGTGAGCATGACTGTGGTCATTCTGTGTTTTGCGAAATGAAATAACAAGAGATAAGGAACGAAAATTAAAGTACACACGATGTTTTTAAAACTGGTTCAGCTTCTACTCCGAAGCCTACGTCCAGCGTTATTTTATTGATGTTTAGAAATTAACTCTAATGACTAAACCCCTTACAATAAAATAACTACTCCAAACAACTAAGATTGCACTCAAACTCAAAGCTACCCCGCTTCGAGAGTCTTTTGTTCTTATCTTCTGGTTTACAGAGTCATGGATCTCAATTGTTCTCTTTAAAGAACGGGGAGATCAACAGTTTGACTTAAACACAAGATAATCGAACAAGCTTACAATGTCACAGTGTAGCGAACTGTTTCAAGGGAGTAAAAGTGAAGACTTTTAAAACAGGAAACTGATTTTGCAAAACACTTTGAATGACAAGAACTTTGAGGGTTTGAAATGATTTGCAAAATGATTTCTTTTTGAATGCTCAGAAAAGTCTTAAGAGTTGTGAGAGGAGAGTGTCTTCATTTAATAGATGATAAAGTGGTTAGGTGAGGAAAAATATAAAATCTCTTTTCTCAAAAGACAAACTTTGAGACACAAAACAATCTGCACATGTGCTTTTTTTTGTGTCTGCTAAGTGAAAAAGGTTTTTCCAAAATTAAAGAAAAAGTAAAGTAGGATGTCATAAGTTACCCTTTTACTTTTATCTATTTTGGGAAAGAAGTTAAAATCCCTTTTTGACTTTAGAAAAGGTGGCTCAAGTAAATTCCAAAATATGTCTCCTCCTCTCAATTTCTCTTTTTCTTTGTTTCCAATAAATCAGGTAAACCAGAAAGCTTACAAAGATATTTCTAACTTCAGATTTTGGTTTAAAGAAAGTTTTCTCCCATATCGTTGAAACAGAAACCACAGTGACTCGCACTGTGGTTTTGCAGACACTTTAACAAGGGCAAGCAAGTTAAATTACCTTTGATACAACATATCGAACTATCTAGATAAGGGCTTCTTCTTGATCAGATTCTTCATGTTCTTTGATTCCCTTGAGGTTTGGTTTTATATCTTCATGCTTCTTTTTGAACGTTAAGACGGATTCTTCATGCTACATTGTGAAATCCTTAAGAACAAACACACACAATTAAAATACCACAAGGGGACTTATCATCATCAACACTATAATCCTAACAGGGTTCAATAGACACGACAACAGGTGAAGTAGGTTGACTGACTTGGCTTCTAGTCAACCTTCCACTTCTCCTTGGTGAAATGACAACAATTTCAATGGGTTTAACAACAGCTTCATTGGGTTCAATTGTGAACTCAATATCTTCTATTGTTTCAATAGGTTCACCAAACAAATTAGCTGGTTTAGGCATAGGTTTAGGGACAGATTTAGGCTTCTACACACTTCTCTTACAAGGTAATTTCTCCCTTGATGTATCCTGTTTTTCCTTCTCTAAAGACACCCAAACCTCTTCAACATTGACCTCATCAAAATTTAACTCATTAAAATTAACCTCATTAACATTGACCTCATCCACAAACACCTTTTCCTTATTGGCCCTAACTTGTCTTGCCATAACAAAAACATGACAAAGTTCAACCTCAGACCCAATCCATATGTCAATTATTTTCTTCGCCACTAACCTACTTTACATTTCCATAAGATCATTGTCATCCCTTAACCACACTGAATTTATTTTATATGAATATGCTGATGAAGGGTTTGTAGGCCATTCAATCTTATCAGCTTCTACCTCATCAAACATGCCGTTATAAACATCAATAAGAAAGATCCTAGCTGTATCTTTAACCAATACCTCAATAAAATTAGCCTATAATGCAGTTTCAAGACAATACTCTCCATACTACATTCAAAATTCAACATTGACAAAATTTAGGTTCTAGAAAAATGATCAACATATTAAAATGATACTCCCTCCGATCCACACCAATGGTAACATGGTGGAAAATGGAGTATTTAAGAAAAGGTGGATTAAGGAGGGGTAAAAAGGGAAAAAGTAGGTGGGCCATGTAATTGTGGGTTTAATTGTGGGGTTGATAGGTCACTACTACAAATTCAGGGAATAACAACGCCCCATCAACAACGCTTATTCACGAAAATTAAGAAAAACCGTTGTCGAATGGATTATTATTCTTCCGCGGAATTTTATTAAAACTAATAACAACGGTATTATTTTTTTGTCCGTTGTTATTAGTTTTAACAACGGGTCGAACTACAATAACCGTTGTAAATATATAAACAAATAACAACAGTTTACTCTATATCCGTTGTTATTAATTTGGCACAAAATGAGGAAAAGTAATAACAACGGTCACGAACAAACCCGTTGTTATAACGTGTTATTAATTTGGCGCAAAATTTGGCGCAAATTAATAACAACGGTATTATTTTGTTGTACGTTGTTGTTAGCTGTAACAACGGTTAGAACTTTGTTAACCGTTGTAAATATATAAACTAATAACAACAGTTTACTATGAATAATAATCTTTGTCAATATTTGTTAATAAAGATAAAAAAACACACAACACTAATAATACTGTACTGCAACACAAAAACACAAACACAAAGCGATTATACTGCAACACAAAACCACAAACACTAAGACATACTCCCTGATCGTCTCTCTGTCATCATCTCCGTCTGCTATTTCTTATTAATCAGGTATTATTTTTATTAGTTTTGCTGAATTGTTCAATTCTAATAATTTTGCTTTATTGATTTCCTGAATTTCGTTTATTTGTGAATTAGTTGCCTTATATATATATATATTGAATTTTCTGAATTAGTTGGCTTGTTATTGAATTAGTTTTAATTAGTTGGATTTTCTGAACTACGTGGCTTAGTATATATATTACGAATGTAGATAAATGACTCGAACTTGGATGAATGCTGCGAATATGAGTGACCCAAACTATAAGGATGGTTTAGCTGAATTTTATGAAGTCCTTGCGAACAATTTGAATGGTTCTTCTAGTATTCCATGCCCTTGTGAAAGATGTGGTAATATTAGGTATATGGCTATTCCGGACGTTAAAATTCACCTAGAAAAGTATAGTTTTAGTCGATCCTTTACCCATTGGATTTTTCATGGGGAATCATTAGAGGAAGAGAATAGCTTTGAAGAACATGATCTTGAGGTATATGAAAGGATAACTGATGATCCCGAGTTTGCCGAGTATGTTGAGTTGGAAGCAGGCAAGTTGAATGTTGGGTCTACAGATAATGAAGAAAAAGATGATGAATCAAATGGTTTTGAAGATAACAATATTAATTTGGATGACCTTGACAACATGTATGAGAAGTTGTGTGAGTCTGAAGCGCCTCTGCACCCTGGTTGTAAGTACACAAAAATGTCGGTTGTGGTGAAGTTGTATAAAATGGGGTGAGTGACACGTGTTTCACTAGTTTATTAGCCTTGATAAACGACATGCTTCCAGATGGTAATGTTCTTCCCGTTAAGACATATGAGGCTAAAAAACTAATTAGAGGGGTGAGTATGAAATATGAGAAAATACATGCATGTCCAAATGACTGCGTATTGTATCGAAAATTATATCAAAACTTAACCAATTGTCCAGTTTGTTTTGTGTGGCGTTATAAGGATAAGGAAAGGATCCCGGCTAAGGTGTTGTGGTATTTTCCAGTGATACCAAGATTCATAAGGATGTTTGCGAATATCAATGATTCAAAAATGTTAACTTGGCATGAAACTGGAAGAATAAATGATGGAAAGCTAAGATACCCGGCAGATGGTATGCAATGGAAATAGTTCGACGCTAAGTATCCCGAGTTCGGCATTAAACCTAGAAACTTACGTCTAGCGCTGTCCACTGATGGAATGAACCCACATGGAAACATGAGTACCCAACATAGTACTTGGCCAGTAGTGTTGGCAATATATAACTTACCTCCATATTTGTGCATGAAAAGAAAGTATTTGATGTTGTCGTTGTTAATTTCCGGCCCTGAACAACCTGGAAATAATATAGATGTCTATTTGGAGCCTCTTTTAGATGATTTTTGAATTTTGTGGGATAGTGGGATAGAAGTATTTGATGCATATAAGAATGAAGCTTTCAATTTGAGAGCGATGTTATTGTGTACAATATCCGACTATCCGGCTTATGGCGACCTTTCTGGGCATACTGTGCATGGGAAATAGGCTTGTCCATTGTGTGAGGAGGATATCGAGTCTGAATACTTGAAGTGTTCTCATAAGTATGTGTATTTGGGAAATAGGAGGGGCTTGGATCCTGACCATTGTTATCGCACGTAGCAGAAAACATTTAATGGACGTCAAGAACTTCGTCAACCTCCTAGAATTTTGAGTGGGCATGAAGTTTATCAGAATGTAAAGCATATTGAGATAAAATATGGGAAGAAGAACGGCTCTAATAAATTGTCTACTCATGGGTATAAGAAAAGATCCATATTTTTTGATAAACTTCCATATTGGCCTGACCTGGAGGTCAGGCATTGCCTCGATTTCATGCACATTGAGAAAAATGTCTGTGATAATATTATCAATACCCTCCTGAATGTTCCCGGTAAAACAAAGGATAACGCCGCAGCTGGGGAAGATATGCAAATGATGGGTATTAGGCTAGAGTTGGCACCACAGAATAGAGGTAATGGTACATTTTTACCGCCAGAAGCTTATACCCTTTCACGGAATGAGAAAAAAGAGTTATGTGCATGCTTGAATGGAATTAAAGTGCCACATGGTTATTTGTCCAACATCAAAAGCCTTGTGTCGATGCAAGACCTAAAACTCACCGGGTTAAAGTCACATGATTGCCACACTTTGATGCAACAATTACTATCCGTGGCTATTCGTTCCATTTTACCTGAAAAGGTACGATATGCTATTACTAGATTCTGTCTCTTCTTCCAGTCCATATGCGATAAAGTCATCGATCCCGATGATGCGGATTCATTGCAGGACCTCGTTGTCACCTCTCTTTGTCATTTTGAAATGTATTTTCCACCCTCTTTCTTCACTATCATGATTCACCTGACCACTCACTTGGTTAGGGAGTTTTTGTACCTTGGGCCCGTGTACTTGAGATACCAGTATCCTTTTGAAAGATTGATGAAAGTGTACAAGGACTATACATCTAATCGGTATCGTCCAGAAGGTTGTATTGTTGAACGCGCTATATTAGACGAAGCTCTTGCATATTGTTACGCTCATCTCTCCCCTGAGGAGTTAATTGGCGTTCCAAAGAATCGTCATAGTGACTGGATGACCGGAAAAGGTATTAGGGGCCGGGTTGAAAAAATTGTGACACGTGACATGTTGCATTTAGCACATACGTATGTGCTAAACAACGAAGATGAGGTGTAACCTTATATTCAACAACACAAAGATGAGCTCAAATACGATCACCCAAACAAGAGCGAGGTGTGGATTGCAAACGAGCATAAGAAGACGTTCGGAGAGTGGTTTAGGAATATTGTCTTGGAGTATAAGAATTTGTATGGTGATGACATCTCTCCTAGGTTACTACGTCTTGGTTTAGGTCCAAATTAGGGCTGAGCAAAAAAACTGATTATCCGAACCGACCCGACATCTGATCCGAACCCGATCCGAAAAAATGGATATCTGATCCGAAATCTGGTTTCGGATCGGATATCTGATCCGAAATATTCGGATATCGGATCGAATACGGATATTAGGTTTTCAAAAATCGGATATCCGATATCCGATTATTTTTCGGATTGGATATCGGATATCGAATCGGATACCCAATACCTGATCCGTATCCGAGATCCGATCCGTAAACAACACATACAAATATAAGATAAGGACTAATAAAGTAATAAATAATAACCTACTCATATCTTATATTATTTTATTTCATTTATTCTTTGTATATATACTCAATTCCTAATTTCTCACTCCATTTGCAGTCACTCACATTTTTATCTAACAAAATAACAACGGCGATAGACTACCGCTTCATCTTCATCGACTATTGCTTCATCTTCGCCACTTGTGAGATCTCCACCACGACAGCCCCTCACCACCACGACACCCTTTCCGAGACAACGCCTCATCTTCCAACAACGCTTGTGAGATCTTCATCCCGTCCATTGTTGCCAGCCTAGGTATTAATTTTATTCGATCTTAATTCCTTGAAATCTTTAGCAATTATTGTTTTAATTCCTTGAAATCTTTAGCAATTATTGTTCTTCCAACGACGACGGACGATTGATAAGGAACCTTGTGCGTCATTGAATTTGAAGGTGGATTTGCTGTAAATGTCTTGGGTTTTGTGGTGTGTATTCCTCTCTTCAGTCTTCAGAGGGGTTTGTTAATTGTAATGGTTTCATTTTTTTATATGATTTTTAATTGTAATGGTTGATCAGAAATCTTTAGGTTTTGTGGAGTTGATATGATTTTTAATTGTAATGGTTTCATTTTTTTTATATTTTACTTTGTATATAAGGTTGAACCGAAGCCTTTTGTTTTTATATGTACATTTGGCTACGGCTTGTTTCCAACGACCGTAGCCATTTGTAAATGGCTACGGTTATTTTCAATGACCGTAGCCTTTTTTACTTGCCTAATGTCATTTTTGTACTAGTGCCTTTCTTCACCTTAATATATAATCCGTATTCACCATGTGCTTCTAATCCGAATCTATGGTCATATGTCGAAAATTGATGTGCAAATAGGCTATTTGGGATAAGAGATTACTAAGCTATTCTCTATTTTTTTTTACTTACTGTCTTTGTCATCTATTTTTTGCAAGGTTATATGGCGACTTCTTCTAGTACCGCTAGTGTGAACGTTTCAAGTGACGGATCGCTGCCCTCAAATAATGAGGCTGATGTGACGGATCAGGCTACTCAAGCTACTGAATTAAAGCGAAAAGGAAGAAAAAGGACTAGGGATGAGGATAATGCTGAAGCTAGTGAGCCACATCAGAAAGGTAAAAAACGTTCTTGGCTTTGGGCACATTTCACGAAGTTTGAAATAGGAAAGGATGAAAGAGCTCAATGTCATTACTGTCCGAATCATGTAAGTGGTGGATCTAAGAGTGGTACTACTGCCATGAAAAATCACCTAAGTAGATGTCGTATGTACCCTTCTAATGTTGATAAAGCACAAAAGCTTATATCTTTGCAAAGTGACTTGACCGGTGGAGATTGCGGTGATACTAGTGTTGGCAACAATAGTCTTAAAAGTTTGGTTGAGAAGAGAGGTAAACTTGAGTTGTGGAAATTTAATCAAGCTGATACTAGGGCTGCTTTAAGTAAAATGATAATAATGGATGAGAGACCATTTAGAACCGTTGAACATGATGGTTTTCGATTGTTTTGTTCTGTTGCTTGTCCCCATTTTATGATCCCCTCTCGTTGGACAATTGCTAGAGATTGTTTCGATATGTACTTGGAGGAAAAGAGCAAGTTGAAAACTTACTTTACCAAGTTGTCTTATCGTATATGCCTAACCACTGACACTTGGACGTCTTGTCAAAACTTGAGTTATATGTGTCTCACTGCTCACTTTATTGACCAAAACTGGAAATTGCATAAAAAGGTCATTAACCTTTGTCCTATTGTTGGTCACACCGGTGAGATAATCGGGAAATCAATTGAAAATTGTTTGATTGAGTGGGGGATTACCACTAAAGTGCTAACCGTGACGGTGGATAATGCTAGTGCCAATGATGTAGGAGTTGAGTACTTGAGAGACAGACTTAGGTCATGGAGTAGTACTATATTAGATGGAAAATATTTGCAAATGAGATGTGTTTCTCATATACTAAGTCTCACTGTGAAGGAGGGTTTGAAAAAGAGTAATGATTCAATCTATAGAATTCGTAATGCTGTTAGGTTTGTGAGGTCTTCCCCTGCTAGATTGCTGAAATTTAATGTTTGTGTGAAAAAAGAACAAATTGATTCAAATCGTCATCTTTGTTTGGATGTTGAAACTAGATAGAACTCCACCTATTTGATGTTGGATAGTGCTTTAATCTATCGTAAGGCTTTCTTGAAACTTGAGACTTATGATAATGGTAAATTTGTAACTGAGCTGAGTAAGAATCGAGGCCTTCCAACCGAAAATGATTGGGAATGTGTTTTTTCTCTTTTACCTTTCCTAAAAGTATTTTATGATGCTACCTTGAGACTTTCTGGCTCGTTATACATTACCACAAATGTTTACTTGCAAGAGATTGTTGGTATTGGTATGATGATTGACAAGAAATGTGAGAGTAGTGATGTTGGTGTGAAATTAATGGCGACTGGAATGAAAAAAAACACGCCAAGTATTGGGAGAATGTTGACAAGGTGAATGTATTGTTGTATGTTGCTGTGGTTCTTGATCCTAGACGTAAAATGCAATACGTTAATTGGGCAATTAATCAACAATATGATTATGAGAATTCTGTCAAGTTGCGTTCTAAAGTATTGGAAACTATAACTTCTTTGTATGTTCACTATACTGAATCTCAACCCACACAAATGCGTACCCCTCCACCGGAAGTGGAAGTGTCTCATGATGAGTGTGAGAACATGGATGATTGGCAAGATGTGGTAGAGTCACAATTTGAGAGAGACGTGAGTAATGAACTTACTAATGATAAGAAAAGTGATATGGACAAGTATTTAGAGGATGTTAGGGAAGTAAATTCTAAGAGATTTGATGTGTTAGATTGGTGGAAAAAACATGAGGAAGCATATCCTATTGTTGCTTTGATGGCTAGGGATATTCTTGCAATTCGCGTTTCGACAGTTGCTTCGGAATCTGCATTTATTACTGATGGTAGGATCCTTGACCAATTTTGGAGCTCTCTCTCTTCAAGGATGGTGGAAGGATTAGTGTGTGCGCAATATTGGTTGCGTAGTACACGTGGTCCGCTACTAGCTGAAGAGTACGTTGAAGAGGTCGAGAAATTTGATAAAGGTATGTACTACTACTCTACTAGTGTTTTCCTTTATACTTTAATCAATAACAATGTTTCTGAAAATCTCATTTACATAGAAACTGGCAGAGGTTCTATTAAATAATGCTCTTTCATTTCCAAACTGATTTTGCATTCTTGGATAAATTCACTAATGCTCATATTCTTCTTAATTTGTAGAGCTCGCGGAGGTTCTAGAGGAGGACTTAGCTTGTGACGATTAATTTTAAGGTGTCGCATAAGCCGTAGATGGTGATAGGTTCATGTCAATGGCGGAGGTGACGTGCTTCATTCTCTTTTTTATGTTGGGTTGTATAATAAAAAATTAGGTTTATGATTTCAAGACTTTTATGTTATGTATTTGGATATTTTTGTCTTTGTATTTGGCGGACTATTACGCTCATTTTGATTGTTATGTGACGGGTTTCAGGTTGAATTAAACTTTATGTAATTCTACTTTTTTTCGATTGAAATCAATATTCTCTTAAGTGGCTTTAGGCCAAAGTCAAATGAAAATGTGTGATTTCTTCAAATTCTGACCATCCATCTATTCGGATCAGATATTGGATATTGGATATCCGATCCGATTTTTTCGGATAGTAAATTTCGGATATCCGATCATTTCGGATCAGATCATGGATACTGAAATTTTGGATTTTCGGATCGGATATCCGAACCAAAGATCGGATTCGGATTCAGATCGGATATCCGATCCATGCTCTGGCCTAGTCCAAATGCCATGGCCACTTTTTTCAGCGCTTTTGCTATTAATGGTTATAGTTTTTACACTCGCGAGCAAGATGAGTTGAGCACAATGCAAAATAGTGGTGTGAGTTTTAAGATTGAGGCAATGCACTTTGCTACTTCAAAAGATAAAAAACCTATTTGGGGAAAATGCCTTTATTATGGTGTTATTCAAGAAATATTGGTATTAGATTACATTAATTTCACAATACCTCTGTTTCGATGTAACTGGGTTGATAACAACAACAATTGTGTTCGAAAGGATAAAATGGGATTTACGTTGGTCAATTTGGATAAGGTTGGCAATAATAAGGATGATCCTTTCATAATGGCATCCCAAGCTAAACAAGTGTTCTATGTCACCGATCCTATGGATAAGAAGTGGTCTGTTGTACTATCTATAAGGAGTAGACGGGGTGCACCCGATAATGGTGGGGATAATGATCAGGATGTCGTGTTTGAGGGAATGGATCACTCTTCCACTGTATCTTATTTCGACAATGTTGACACTGATCATGATAACATTGAAAGCATCTATATGCGTGATGATCATGGTGAAGGTATTTGGGTTAACGAAGAAACTATGTCGGGCAAGAAACGTCCCCGATCCTGAGGTGGTTTATAATGTGAGGTATTAGCTTATATATTTGTTTTTTTGTTTTAATTTAATAACTATATATCTTCCTTTTAGTTTCTGTTACTTTTTTAAATAACTATCTTTCTGATTTTTTTTTTAAATAACTTAGGAACGACAGAGTTAATACAAACGTAAAGCACTGATACTTTGTTTTACCGAACAGATTTGCATTTAGGAACTTAGGAACTACTACATATACAACCATAGCGGAAATCTTACATACAAGATCACAAGCCCTCCCATCCCATTACACTGCTATTATGATAGGCGGATACAGACACACACACAATTGACACTCAACATCTAACACAGGACGTTGCTTGGAATTTTTAGGTGTACATTGCTTGGAAAACAGCCACAACCTGGTTGTAGGCATCGACGATTTCTGAATTGGCCGACTGCTGACCATTCAAGATGGTCGGATACGGCACGTGGAAATAGTCCACGGTATTCTTCAGAAGCTCGGCGTCCTCGTCTGTGGCTACCCAGAGGTATGGTTCGACTGTTGATCTATTCGGAGCAACCCAGTCGCTCTTACCATGGCCTCTGAGTTGAAACATATTGCCAAGCTTAAATGCTGATTCTGCATCTGCAAGTGATGTTCCAAACTGAATGAGTAGTATCCCTTTGAATCCCCAAGGCGCCCATTGTGCCTTAATTCTGCTGACCGAGTATCCCAGCTCAATATGTTGGAGCTAGAGTCCTCAACAGTTAGTGTGATAACGTGTATAAATCTCTTACAGGTTCACAGGGTATACTTAGTATTCTTATCAGTTGATTAACGTTTATCAATAACGGTTGGCTTGCTAGAAGTTTGACGTTATTGTCATTTTAATGGCGGTGATCAACTGGTCCCTAAACGTCACACCTAAAGGATGTGTTTGAGAGATGTGATTATATGAAAAATATAATCATATTGATGCCTTATATGACTAAAAGGTTAGTCGATATATATGACTAAAAAGTTAGTCAATGTAATGATGATACGATTATTTAATACGATTAAATAATATTAGCTGAGACGAATTAAATGTTAATTCGTAATTGAATATAAAATGTTATATCTAATTGATGTATATAATGTATTTATTTAATACGATTAAATAATGTAAGCTTAAACGAATTAAATGTTAATTCGTAATTAAATATAAACTGTTATATTTAATTAGCAAATTATAAATATACGATATTTATAGTTGACGTATATATTATACGATATTGTCATAATAAATGATGTCAGACCGGTATTAATAAATCGACTACAAGATGTTGTATAGACTTATTAATATGTGACAACATAAATGACAATAATAATACATACACATTTCACTTAAAATGAATTAAAATAAAGTTGATGGGATCTTCCTTTAAAACCTAAAATTGAGACTAGTCTTTATAGGCCAAACTACTATGAATCCCTTCTTCGTCGGTAGGCATATAGGACCTTACTCTCCATATGACCCCTTCTACATTGGGTAGGTAGTATGTGTTGACTCATTTTACCTCAACATTATAATCCGAAGAGTTTCTCGTGATTATGATGGACTAAAGATAAAATTTTATCGACCAAGAATTCTAAAGGTAGAATTAGCCAAGAGGTTGGCTTATCAATTTATAGATAATTGAGTCTTGGGATCATTTATATAATTCTTGAGGGAGGTCAATTGTATAAATGCTTGAGTCTTCGCATTAAACAAGTTTTGCACTAGACTTAATTCATATCGATGAGTATGCTTATTATGTTTTTCTTCTTTTTTGCAGTGTAGAATTCGTTTTATATTGATAATACTGCTATAACAAATGGCTGGCCATAATGATGTCCCTATGCCAAGTGCCACACTCGCACGCGAGTCCTGGCTTAAAACTTTCATGGATCACATGAATCAGTCCACGCGACTGAAGAATGACGGGTCCAACTTTGCGGACTGGGAGGCGGCATTACAGAATGCTGCCATTGCTGACGGCAACCTCAAGGTCTTGACTGAGCCAATACCGTCAAACCCAGGCCCCAATGCAAGAGCTAACGAGTCACTTGCTTATAGTGACTTCGTTATGGAACCGTGTGCGATAAAGAAAGTACTCATCTTTGCAATGGAAACCAATTTGCAAAGACGCTTCATTGCCCAAGGTGCAAATAAGATTTTCACCACGCTCACTAACGAATTCTCAAAAGCACCGAGAATCGTTACTTATGAGCATACCTGTCGCTTCTTTGGGGCGAAACTTCAGAAGGGCCAACCGGTTAGCCCACACATTCTTGATATGATTGAGAATGTCGAGAAACTGGAGGCACTTGATTGCAAAATCAGTGAGAGCATAGTCATTGACCGTATGCTTCATTCACTTCATGATAGTTTTGCTCTTTTCAGGGCAAATTATTACATGAATGACATGAGGAAAAGTCCTCATGAGCTACACTCACTTCTCGTACAGACCGAGAAGGATCTGAAATTGAGTGGGAGCATGAAGCAAGGTGTTCTCATGATTTCCAACAAGAACAAAGGTAAGGGCAAGGCTCATGGTGACCCAACTATAGGGAAGCCAAAGTTTAAGAAGTCAGGAAAGGGTAAGAGTGGGCCTGGTGAGACTAGTAGCTCTCAAGGCAAGGCAAAGAAAAAGGACAGTGACATTGAGTGCCACCATTGTCACAAGACTGGACATTGGAGGAGGAACTGTCCCGTGTCCCGTTAGGACATAAAAGCAGGCCGCGTCACTCCTGTTGGTATGTCATCTTATATTCATATGATTGAGATTAACCATGCAAGTTTCGGAACTTGGGTACTTGATACAGGTTGTGGTTCTCATCTGTGTAATCATTTGCAGGGCCTAAAAAACATCACACCTCTCGCAAAGGGTGATGTGGACCTGCGAGTTGGGAATGAAGCAAGAGTTGCTGCAGTCTCAATGGGAACATATGTAATCCAACTCCCGAGTGGATTTGAGTTGTATTTATATAACTGTTACTATGTACCCAATTTATCTAAGAACATTATTTTCATTTCTGTGCTTGATAAAGACGGTTTTTCATTTTCAATTAAAGACAATAGCTGTATTTTCGTATGGGACACATAAATGAAAAACGTGTAAAGAAGCTCATTGAGAATGGGACTATCTCCCCATTTGATTACGAATCATTTGGCACGTGTGAATCATCTCTTATCGGTAAAATGACTCGAATTTCCTTCAAAGGTGTTGGAATGTGTGCCAATGACCTATTAGGACTCATACATACTGATGTATGTGGACCTATGTCAATCAACGCAAGAGACGGCTATAGATATTTTATCACTTTCACGGATGATTTGAGTAGATACGGATATGTCTACTTAATGAAGCATAAAAGTGAGTCATTTGAAAAGTTCAAGGAATTCCAGAATAAGGTTGAGAACCAACTGGGAAGAAAGGTTATCACACTAACTGTGTGTTGGAGTAGGTGTCCTCCACAATAGTGCGCCATATAATAAATCTTATTATGGAATATAATTGGGATATTTATTGACTATATATATGATTAGTCAGTTGATTAACGTAAATCAATAACGGTTGGCTGACTAGAGTTTGACGTTATTGTCGTTTGACGGCGGTGATCAACTGATCCCTTTCGGTCACACCTAAAGGATGAAATCCAAATAGTACCTAATTATTTGTATACGATACAGTTAATTAGTACATTACATATATTCGATATGTACGAGAGTTAATTGTTAGAAATTGAGTTAAGAACTCAAATTCGATTAAACTTATTTT
>JAIUZE010030990.1:0-12960 GCA_022085475.1 Heliosperma pusillum | reverse complement strand
AATAATACGGTCCTAGTCTAAACCTGGTCAGACTCTCGGAATAACGTGTTCCGATTCGACATGCGATAAACGTTTCGCATCCAAGACTCGGTCAATCATAGACGCCGAGTACCCCAAATTCGGTAGATACAATTCACGAAAGAGGCGGAAACGAGCACAAGCCTCATAACAAGCGGTACGCTACATGCAAATAACACCACCTCGCAAGTACACAACATTTGACGGCCGGGTCGAACAACGCATAGCGTTCAACTCCCAACAACGTCGTCGTATGCCCACTACACATGCAATTAAGCAGTAGGATACCTCTCCGGTCCGACATTCGCCTTATTGAACGGGAAGGTAGCAAAGGGGAATGAGAGTACAAAGCCACAAGACAAAACAGTGCTCAACCGTAACATTTTGTAAAAACCGACTCAAAGTGGGAACATACCAAAAACCGTCACAAAACATGAGAATAGGGAATCATATAAGTTTAAATATGATAAACATGAGTCAATACAAGATACATAAGCATTAGAACAAGTTTATGAAGCATAATAAATAAAAACATAGATCACCTGTCCAAAACAACGTTGTTTGGAAACCAACGAAAACAAGGGTCCACTTCAAACGGTCATAACTAGAGTTCTAGATATGCAAATTCAGAAATTCCAAGTCGAGGTGATAGCTTATCCTCTTACGGTTCCAACGTGATGTCACACGCCTAAAACAAGCAAGTACCAAAGGAGATATGATCATTTTACGAAAAGGGGTCAGTGCAGGAAAATTTCTGTTGGCAGCGTATGACGCAGCCTGCGTCACCACGACGCAGCCTGCGTCCCCCAACGCAGCCCGCGTCCTTCACGGGATTCAAGGACGATCAAAAATCAACATGTTATCAACACCGAACTCCTCATTTATCATCACAAATCATCAATTCTCATATCAATTAACAACTAACAACATCCATCAACAACAACACAAGTCCTAAGCATACTAACCATAATCTAAATACGGTTTCTATCCTAAAAATCACATAAAACACGTAAATGATATCGAGTAACCCTTCACCGTTACCTTTTCGCGTTTTTAATCGATTCTAAACCTTCCTAGTCTCCACCTACATACAATTAGATAATAAAATATGAATATCATTTACCTTGAGAAAGACGGATAATTTAAAAAGCGAGAAAGACGTTAATTTTATTACCAATACGGATAGAGGAAGCTAAGAGGGGAAAAATAAGACGAACTTACGTGAATTTCAATATGAAACGAAGGAGATACGGTGATTCAAAGATGGATCAAAATTGGAAGCAAGGTTTTTGGTGTTTATGGTGAGGAAGAAGAAAGGGTTTTGGTTTGTGTTTGTGTTAGAATGAATTAGGTTAAGGTTAGGAGGGAGTATAAGTAAAGGGTGAGTCGAAAAAGTCAACAAAAAGTCAAAGACGGCTTAAAAGTCAAGAAAAGTCAAACTCGCCTTAAGACGGGATTCTCATGGAATCTCGCGGAAAGTCCAAATACGAACTCGGAAACTCTAAATTCGACTCGAAACTTTAAATTCTAAATTAAAACTTAAATTTGCTGAAAAGGTTTCGTAAAATATTTCTACTAGAAAAATAGGGTACATTTCCGGGTGTTACATGGAGACTTCCATCACAGTTCTGACAAGACCCTGAACTGTGTTTTCAAGACCTGTAAAACTCTCTTCACTCATGGCTGATTTTGTGTTTTTAATATAGTTAGGTAAATGAACTCAAAAACCAAAGCTCTGATAACCAATTGCACTGAAAGTATCAAGGAAACAAGCACAATGTAGACAAAGTAAGCTAAGTTTAGGACACTCAAAGTTTGTTCTGTTTTGCTTGGATTGAATGCTGAAAGAACGAGATAGAACCTTAACCAAAGCACAAAGCCATTGGTTGAGGGTTGAACCTTGATCCCAGCATACAGCTAAGGATCTAAGCTCACTTCCAAGCACACAGCAAAGGAAGTTTCTCAAGCACACAACCAAGAGATAATAACAGAAACAAAGGTTTCAGTTTTTGTGTTTACTTCAAATCTGTCTTTCATTCATTAGGAATAAGCCTTTTATAGGCAATGAGATTACATCTTACTCGTTCATTACATCTAAGGCTATAGTTGTCTTACAAAAGAAACAGAAATAACAGCTACATTGTTCAGACTAAAGCAATAAAGTAGAAAAAGCAGTTCACATAAGACAATCTGACTTAATTGGTTTGCTTGGGTTGATCTGGTGAAGGAGTGGACTTTCAAGCTTGGTTCTTGAGCCAAACTGGAGTAGGATGAATGCCAAAGGGTCTGCTAAAAGATCCTCGAGCTGGTTTGTTCAAAATAGGAAAGTTTGATAGTGACATTTGAACTACTGCAAAAAGGGCTGAATTCTGGACAATTTGAGTTTGTCCCTAAGCTAACTTTTGTTGTGTGCATTTCCTGGAGAAGAAATCCTGGGGAAAGTTGTAGAGGACCCTCCCTAGGACTAAGATTGATCACTGGTTAGGCTTGTTTGAGTGTATAAGGCCCCATGGACCCTGTTTAGAAAGACTGTGACTAACTGGTTGTGGCTGAAGGTTGTTGTTGTTGTGTTGGGTTTGTTTTGTTGTTGGTTGTGTGTTGTTTTGGCTAAGTGTTGGGAAGTGGATGGCTAGGCTTTGTTCTGGCTGGAGTAGTGTTGTTTTTGCTGGCATGAGGTGGTGGTTACTTGGACTGAATAAAACATTGTCATAACTAGTCATGGTGTTGGTTGTATTGTTGTTGTTGTCTTGAATTATGTTGTTGTCTTGAGTTTGTGTCTTGCCTTGATCATGTACTCCTGTTGCATAAAGGTTACACAATAATTGCATAGAAGTTACACGAATTCAACTTGAAGTGACATACAATAAACATTGCAATTGAAGTTACACTCTAATAAATTAAATTTATTCACTGGTTAAAATAAGATAATAAAAAAAACCCTAATTAAATAGAGGCTACACACATTCAACTTGAAGTTTTATAGATGAATTGTGTTTGATAATTTAGAGAGTTCTAGTTGTTGGAGCAAGTGTCCTCCACAATAGTGCATTTATATTATAAATCTCATTTTGGAATATTAGTGGGATGACTAGTATTTTGATACTCCACGTCAGTTGATTAACGTAAATCGATAACGGTCAGCTGACTAGAGTTAGACGTTATTGTCGTATGACAGCGGTAATCAACTGACCCCTTTCGGTCACACCTATAGGATGAGACCCAAACAGAAATCTAATTATCTGTATACGATACATATTAATTAGTACTTTACATATATATTTGATATATGGTTAGTTACGAGAGTTAATTATTGGAATGTAAGTTACGAACTCATTCCAGATAAGTTTATTAGTCAATTATACGATAATTGACTGAATAAATTTTACGTCTTATTTTAATACGATTAAATAAGATTTAATTTAATGATTAATAGTTAATTCATTAAATTAGTTGAGGTTATGCATATACTTTTAGGTAGAGGTGATTAGTTAATTATATTTACAAGGAGTTGTAAAATAAACTAACTAGGCATTGTGGGACCCATTATATATTGATATAATGATAAAATATCACTTAAAAGTTAAGTGTATATTATTTATTAATTTGAGTCATATAATTGTCATATGATCAAATTAACCCTTAATTATACAATATAATTAAACATATGATTATAAGTATTTGTGGGACAAATATCAAAAATCAAAATGAACCACATGACACTAGTGGGTGCCGAAAATTGGTAGTGTATAACATGATGATTGTTGTTTCTTGTATTACACTACAACATGTGATCAGGTCATGTTTATGACACATGATCATGGTCATATTCACTACTACACTCAAAGTAATTTCATGGGATTATTTTAAGCAAAAGAAGAGGCCACATAGGCTTGCTTGGCCGGACCATAGTGTCCTTAAAATGGACAATTTTGTTGTTCATTTGGCTTGCTTGTTCATTCTTATTTTGGATGTACATCTCACTAAAATCCTCATCTCTCTAAAACTCTCATATTCTAATATTTTCCTATTACTAGAGTAGTAATAAAATCTAATATTAGTTCTTCTTTTCACTTGTGTTTTCTAGTCAAAAACTAAGTGATTAGTTTGGGTTTTCTCTTGGGTGCATCTCAAAGGAGGTTTTCTAATTTGAAGATTACAAGGAGGATCATCTTTTCTTTCTAGCACAAGAACAACAAGAAAGGTGTTTCTTGTTGTGCCCATATAAACCGAAATTTCCCAATGTAAGGAAATTTCTTCTTACTTTTTATTATGCATTTTAATTTGCATGCATATTACATAGATCTTTATTAAACACTAAATTAACAATTAATTTAGTAACTAATTAGAGAAGTCTAATTCGGGTCTATGAACTTTCATGTGGTATCAGAGCTAGCTTGTAGCATGCATGTTGATTTTGAGCATTAAAATAGGGTTATACGATAACTTGAGTAAAATCGAAAATTTATGTTAAAAATGGTTTTCACAAAATTTTCTGATTTGTATGCATACCTACTGACCTAAAAATGTTTGTGGTCAAATTTGGTGAATTTACGAATTATTTTGCTATTTATTAGGATTTATGGCCTTTAAAACCGAGTTAACATGCGGTTTTATGTTAAAAGTTAACTAAAAATAGTTGCATGTTGAATCTGGCCTCAAATTTTTAATATGATCTCACATGCATGATGTACATATTGTATGTAATGTTTCGTGACATTTGGTCATGTATTGCATGGTTATTGATTTTTATTGGATAAAAATCGATTTAAAGGAGTTATTTTGTTCTTAAAATTGAAACGTGACTTTCTGGAGTTGATAATGTTTTGTACATTTTATAATATTATTTATATCATCCTGGTAAAATTCGATAATTTGTTTCATCATTTTACTATTTTAGTTGGTTTTTATTTGATAAAAACCGATTCTTATAAAGCTATTTGTTCATAAAATCATTTCAAATTTTTTGGGCAAATGTTTTTTTGTTCTTGAGGTTCATGGAAGTGTTCCAGTATGTACAAATATTTTTGTTTCAATTTTAATGATTTTTTATTTTATTTTGGGTTTAATTCATAAAAGTTATGATTAAACCTCTTTAAATAACAAATGCGATCAATTCAAACTAATTAAATACAAGTGAAATTAGTGGGGACTAATTTTGAGTTCTAAATCAGTTTAGATAATTAGTTTGAGCTTAAATACGATTTAAGTGTTGATTATTGATTTTTAGTAGATAAAATCGATAAAATTCGTAAAAACCGAGCTAGAATGAACAAGACAAGTGTTGAGGGTGATTTTGGCATGATTTTACAGCAATTTTTATTTCTGTTGTTGAATGAATGAATGTCATTTATTTATTTTATTGCAAGTTGTACCTAGTATGGCCTAGATTATTTTAATCGGTATTACCCGTAATGTAAGGGAATACCGATTTGGTTGTAATTTATTGCGATTTCGTATCGCCGTTTTGTAATAATTAATAATTTCATTTTATAGATCAAATGTATAATAGGAATTTGCTATGTATTCATTTGTAGTTTTGTAATTATTTATTGTGAAGACGGTGATTCCCAAAGTCGGTGTTCCAAAAGACGGTGCCATATTGGAAAGCGTTCCATGAAGAGGCAAGGGACCAAGGAGTTGGTTTCCGATTTGTAATCATCTAGTTAATTAGATTAGCTAGGTGGTCATACTAGGATTTAATTTGGTTGCTTGCTTTATTTTTCCGCACATGCCAAAATCACCAACATGCATTTTATTTATCGATTGTCAATTCAACGTTATTCAAAATTCGCCGACTTAGTTCACTTATAGGAAATTAATAACTAAAATTGGCAAGACCTCTCACATAACTTAAAAAGGGAATTGAGATTTAGCCTTACCAATTGAAGCACCTATGAACCCCGTGTTAATTAGAACAACCACAACGTGGACCTTTTTACCTCGGGTAAGTAGGGTGATACGATCACACTCCTAAATTGGGTTGGACTCAACAAGATAAGCGTTATCTTGGGACTAGGAGATGGGTTTAGTTGAAATCCGTCAACCGAGAGTTCTAGGAGTAGAATTAGTCAAAAGTTGACTTACCGTTTTTTACATAAAAGTTGCATAACATGTTCTTTTGTCTAAAATGCGGGTCTCGGAATCGCTTATATAATTTCGTGAGGGGTCATTATATGAGTGCCTTGTTTAAATTGGTTATACAAGTAAAATTGATTAAAACAATGAATGTTAATATTTCCTAATTTTGTTGTAGTTATTCATAATTCGCAATGGCAAACAATACCAACACCGTTCAACTAGGAAAAGACTCATGGCTAAGGTCCGTAATGGACAAATGCATCTTAAAAGACGATGGAACTAATTTCGTCGAGTGGGAGCAAACGATCAAGAGTGCGGCGTTATCGGATAACGTTTTGCGCTACTTGACCGAGGCACCTCCAAATGAACCCGGCCCAAGGGCCACTAATGCGGCCAAAGCCGCCTATGAGGAATACCTTAAGGTAGAAAACGACGTCAAGATGGTCTTGATTTGGTCGATGTCCTCAAGCCTTAAGCAACAATACATCACCCTTGGAGCATATGAGATATTCTCTAAGGTGACATTGGCTTTTTCTCAATCACCCGAGATTCGCCAATACAATGCTATGACTCGGCTTTTTGAAGCCAAGCTAGAAAAGGGCCAAAAGGTTGGCCCACATGTGCTTAAGATGGTGGAACATGTTGACACTCTAGATCGTCTAGGGGTCAAAATTCCAAAGAAGCTAGCGGTCGCATCCTTCACTCACTTCCTCCCAAGTTTGCCCAAACTAGGGCAAACAATAACATGCATGGCATGGATAAGAGCTTTCATGAGCTCCATGCTCTCCTTACCCAAGTCGAAAGGGATATGGAAGCAAGTGGGAGTGAGCAAAAGGATGTTCTTACAATGAGATTGAAGAACTTGAAGCTAGGGGTTCAAAAGGGGAAGGGAAAAGCCAAAGCCCAATTTAAGAAGCAAGGAAAAGGAAAGGGCAAAGCTATTATGTATAGCAATGCCAAGGCTAAGGGTAAAAAGCACACCAAAGCCGAATGCTTTTATTGTAAAGGCAAGGGACATTGGAAACGCAATTGTCCCAAGTATTTGAAGGATAAGAAGGATGGATGTGTGACACCGTCAGGTATAATCCTCTCTTCTCTCTATATGATAGATATTAACTATGCTTGCACTTCCACTTGGGTATTTGATACTGGATGTGGTTCTCACCTTTGTAATCACTTGCAGGTGCTGAAGGACGTGCGAGCACTAGCCAAGGGTGATGTGGACCTACGAATGGGGAATGGAGCAAGAGTTGCCGCTGTCTCCGTAGGAACTTATGTACTAACCTTAGCTAGTGGTCTTGAGTTGTCTTTAAATAATTGTTATTTTGTACCCTCCTTGACTAAGAACATTATCTCCATTTCCGTACTTGATGCGGAGGGTTTCTCTTTTGTAATCAAGAACAATAGTTGTTCGTTTTCTTTTAATGATGTGTTTTATGGTAAAGCCATCTCTATTAGAGGCATTTATGTTCTTGATAATGTTAATGAAATATATCATATCGAAAGCAAGAAGCTCAAATTAGGTGAACCTAATCAATCATACCTTTTGCATTGTCGTTTAGGTCATATAAACGAACGACGCATAAAGAGACTTGTTTCAACGAAACTTCTCAAACCATTTGATTATGAATCTTATGGTGAATGCGAATCTTGTCTTTTGGGCAAGATGACTCGTGCTCCTTTTACGAGAAAAGGGACACGAGCAAGTGAAGTATTAGGCCTTGTACATACCGACGTATGTGGCCCAATGACTCACTAAGCTAGAGGTGGTTACAAGTACTTCATTACTTTTACCTACGATTTAAGTAGATATGGATACGTCTACTTAATGAGGCATAAGAGTGAAGGCTTTGAAAAGTTCAAAGAGTTTCAACATGAAGTGGAAAACCAATTGAATAAGAAGATAAAAACCCTACGATCCGATCGTGGTGGTGAATATCTAAATTATGAATTTGATTCACACCTAAAATATTGTGGTATAGTATCACAATGGACTCCTCCTGGAACACCTCAATTAAATGGTGTGTCTGAAAGGAGAAACCGAACTTTATTAGATATGGTTCGGTCGATGATGAGTCTTCCAGAGCTTCCTGACTCGTTTTGGGGATTTGCCATCTTAACCGCAATATTTTCACTAAATCGTAGCCCGACTAAAGCAGCCAATAAAACTCCATATGAGATATGGAAAGGAAAAGTTCCTTATTTGTCGTTTATGAAAATTTGGGGTTGCGAGGCGTTTGTTCATGAGAAGTCTAATGACAAGCTCGCACCCAGATCCGACAAATGTTATTTTGTAGGATACCCTAAGGAGACTCGTGGATATTACTTCTACAACCGTCATGAGGACAAAGTGTTTGTGTCTCGTGATGCTGTCTTTCTAGAAAGCGTTTTCGTTTCTAAAAGGCAGAGTGGGAGAAAATTCGAACTTGATGAAGTTCGAGAGCCACAAACCGAAAATGAAATGGAGGAAAACGTTCCCTCCTCGTCTGAAACGGTTATTGTCCCTAGAAGGTCAGGTAGAATTAGTTCTCAACCTGATCGTTACCTCGGATGTATCGAGGGAGATGGTGATTTATTACTTTTTGAAAGTGATGAACCCACAACCTACAAGTCGGCCATTTCTAGTCCCGACTCCACGCATTGGCTTGAGGCCATGCAATCCGAAATGGATTCTATGTACGAAAATCAAGTATGGGACTTGGTAGACTTACCTGAGAAGGTGCGACCTCTTCAGTGCAAGTGGATCTACAAGATCAAGAATGGCATAGATGGACATAATGATATCTACACAGCTAGATTGGTGGCAAAAGGCTTCACTCAAGTTCATGGTTTACACTATGACGAAACTTTTGCCCCAGTCGCTATGCTTCGATCCATTAGGATTCTCTTAGCGGTTGCCGTATTTTATAACTATGAAATTTGGCAAATGGATGTCAAAACCGCCTTCTTGAATGGGATTCTAGAAGAGGAAGTGTACATGACACAACCTGAAGGTTTTGAGGATAAATCCAACCCTAAGAAGGTATGCAAACTTAAGAGATCCATTTATGGTCTTAAGCAATCATCAAGGAGTTGGAATCATCGCTTCGATCATGTAATTAAACAAAATGGATTCACTCGAAGTGTCGAGGAACCATGTTTATACATGAAGTTTAGTGGGAGCAAAGTTACTTTCCTTATCTTGTATGTGAATGACATACTTCTCATTGGGAATGACATACCAATGCTTACTTCTACCAAGGAGTGGCTTGGGAAACATTTCCAGATGAAGGATTTGGGAGAGGCACAACGCATTTTGGGTATCCGGATCTATAGAGATAGATCCAAGAGGATACTAGCATTAAGTCAAGAAGCTTATATAGATAAGATTCTTGATCGGTTCAAAATGAAATACTCTAAGAGAGGCTTTCTTCCAATAGGTCATGGTATCACTCTGAGTAAATCCCAGAGTCCTACCGTCACCGAGGAGATTGAACGCATGAAGTTGATCCCTTATGCTTCAGCAGTTGGGTCAATCATGTATGCTATGATGTGCACTCGCCCTGACGTCGCCTATGCTTTGAGCATGACGAGTCGTTATCAAGCCAATCCAGGTGAGAGTCACTGGATAACCGTAAAGAACATCCTTAAGTACTTACGAAGGACTAAAGATTCGTTCTTGGTGTTTGGAGGAGAGACTGAGTTGCGTGTAAAGGGTTACACGGACGCTAGTTTCCAAACTGATATGGATGATTTAAAATCCCAATCCGGCTATGTCTTTATGTTGAATGGAGGAGCCGTTTGCTGGAAGAGCTTCAAGCAAAGCGTGACTGCGGATTCTACAACAGAAGCTGAGTACCTCGCGGCATCCGAGGCTGCAAAGGAAGCTGTGTGGATTCGGCAGTTCTTGGAAGGACTAAGTGTAGTCCCTACTGCCACAGATCCCATCACGTTGTATTGTGATAACAGTGGGGCTATCTTTCAAGCAAAGGAGCCCAATTCTAGTAACAAGTCTAGACATGTACTTAGGAAATACCATGTAATTAGAGATTACGTGGAGAGGAAGGAAATAGATGTATGTAAGGTTGGGACAGACGATAACATCGCTGATCCTCTAACCAAGCCTCTTACAAAGGCTAAACATGACAGTCATGTCGTCTCGATGGTATTAAGACGAGTTCCTGAATTCCTCTAGATTATGTGATATGTAATAATTGAATGTTGTATCAATGTTTACATATATGATAATTGCATTCATTGTTCGAGTTTTATATGAGCTCTTTTATTTAGTATTGACTAAATTTTATTACTTTGTTTTATCCAAATTGGTTATAAGAAAGGTTGAACCCAATTCAAGTGAACATGATGAACTTAGTAATTGTCCCTAGTCATTTGCATAAGGTGACGTCTCGCAATGACTAGATTGTAAGTCGATCGATGGTTGGTTCAGCACCATGGAGTCATGGAGATGACTGATCGTTTACATAGACAGACTGTAGAGACACTCTGTCGGACAGTGACCATAATAGAGTCCCTTATCAAAAATTGTTGAAGCCTGGTCGTGGCGGGGATTTCTATTATATTCCTATGAGTCGATTCTTTAGACTGGCGACCATTTACCTGAGTCGGTGTATTTTCCGATTGACTTTGGTTTTTGTCCTAGGTCGTGCCGTGAAAGGATGCCGATGGGCATCTACTGGGTCATGGTGATTTGCATTATACAGTGTAAGTTGGGTCAACAGGAATTGTCCACCCACGTTGGGTATTAACATCTTCGGGCCACTCGAGGAGTAGTGACTGGAAATGCGTGGCCACGCTCGGAAGAGATCTATTGTAGATTTTCCGGTCAGACAGTTACTCTCCAGATCGAGAAAACCACTCAATTTATTTTTCCAATCGCAAGTGCGACCTGAAAGACACCTTGCGATGAGTGGGAGGATGTGACGCTAAAGTGACAAGAGAATTGGTATCACACAACTTGTCGAGACAAGTGGGAGATATTGTGGGAGTAGGAGTCCTCCGCAATAGTGTGACTACATGCACAACTTGTATCGGACAAGTGGGAGATTGTTGGAGCAAGTGTCCTCCACAATAGTGCATTTATATTATAAATCTCATTTTGGAATATTAGTGGGATGACTAGTATTTTTATACTCCACGTCAGTTGATTAACGTAAATCGATAACGGTCAGCTGACTAGAGTTAGACGTTATTGTCGTATGACGGCGGTAATCAACTGCCCCCTTTCGGTCACACCTATAGGATGAGACCCAAACAGAAATCTAATTATTTGTATACGATACATATTAATTAGTACTTTACATATATATTTGATATATGTTTAGTTACGAGAGTTAATTATTGGAATGTAAGTTACGAACTCATTCCAGATAAGTTTATTAGTCAATTATACGATAATTGACTGAATAAATTTTACGTCTTATTTTAATACGATTAAATAAGATTTAATTTAATGATTAATAGTTAATTCATTAAATTAGTTGAGGTTATGCATATACTTTGAGGTAGAGGTGATTAGTTAATTATATTTACAAGGAGTTGTAAAATAAACTAACTAGGCATTGTGGGACCCATTATATATTGATATAATGATAAAATATCACTTAAAAGTTAAGTGTATATTATTTATTAATTTGAGTCATATAATTGTTATATGATCAAATTAACCCTTAATTATACAAGATAATTAAGCATATGATTATAAGTATTTGTGGGACAAATATCAAAAATCAAAATGGACCACATGACACTAGTGGGTGCCGAAAATTGGTAGTGTATAACATGATGATTGTTGTTTCTTGTATTACACTACAACATGTGATCATGTCATGTTTATGACACATGATCATAGTCTTATTCACTACTACACTCAAAGTAATTGCATGAGATTATTTTAAGCAAAATAAGAGGCCACATAGGCTTGCCTTGGCCGGACCATAGTGTCCTTAAAAGGACAACTTTGTTGTTCATTTTGCTTGCTTGTTCATTCTTGTTTTGAATGCTTATCTCACTAAAATCCTCATCTCTCTAAAAACCTCTCAAACACTAATATTTCCTATTACTAGAGTAGTAATAAAATCCAATATTAGTTCATCTTTTCACTTGTGTTTTCTAGTCAAAAACTAAGTGATTAGTTTGGGTTCTCTCTTGGGTGCATCTAAAAGGAGGTCTTCTATTTTGAAGATTACAAGGAGGATCATCTATTTCTTTCTAGCACAAGAACAACAAGAAAGGTGTTTCTTGTTGTGCCCATATTAACCGAAATTTCCCAATGTAAGGAAATTTCTTCTTATTTTTATTATGCATTTTAATTTGCATGCATGTTACATAGATCTTTATTAAAAACTAAATTAACAAGTAATTTAGTAACTAATTAGAGGAGTCTAATTAGGGTCTATGAACTTTCACTAGTGAGAGTGAGAGTGTTTGAATTTAGAGAGTTTGAGAGTGTTTGATAACTGTTAATGCAGAGAGTTTCAGTGAGAAATGAATTTAGAGAGTTTCAGTGAGAATGATAAATGATTTCATTTCAGCAGTAAATGAGCGATAATGTGTGTGATAATTCAGTTTTTGAAATTAGGGGGAAATTAGGGAGGACGTGGGAGAAATGTGTGTGATGTGACTAACTAGTTGCATGCATGGGTAGGAGGGACTAATGGTAGGCATGAGAGAGGTAAATAGGATCATGATTATTTGAGTGGGATTAAGTCTTTTTTGTACTTAATCTAAGCCACTCATCTAAGAGATCCAATGGCTCACATAAGGACTTTTGGACTCATTATTTCTATAAGGACTCACATGATCCTTTCTCTCCCTCTCTCTCTCTCTCTCTCTCTCTCTCTCTCTCTCTCTCTCTCTCTATAT